>CM050322.1:62454555-62476555 GCA_027475135.1 Bactrocera correcta
CGGAATTCTTCTATATGCACTGTCGTTATGCTGCCATGGATTTTATCACCTTTGTTACCTTAAAGAAGGTTAATTAACTTAAATATGTTAAACTAATGATTTGAAGTATTTCGATATCGCTTGGTAAATGTGTATATACAAGAAAATCGAATTTATACCTAAATATAAGATAACGGAATTCTTCTAAATGCACTGCCGTTATGCCGCCATGGCTTTATATAAACTTTAATACGTTAAAGAAGGTTAATTAACTTAAATATGTTAAACTAATGATTTGAAGCATTTCGACATCGATTGCTAAATATGTATATAGAAGAAAATCGACTTTATACCTAAATATAAGATGACGGAATTCTTCTGAATGCACTGCAGTTATACCGTTAAGGCTTTATGCAGACTTCAGTGCGTTAAAGAAGGTTTATTAACTTAAATATGTTAAACTAATGATTTGAAGCATTTCGATATCGATTGCTAAATGTGTGTATACAAGAAAATCGACTTTATACCTAAATATAAGATAACGGAATTCTTCTACATGCACTGCCGTTATGTCGCCATGGCTTTGTGCCAACTTGAGTTCGTTAAAGAAGGTTTAATAACTTAAATATGTTAAACTAATGAGTTGAAGCATTTCGATATCGATTGTTTAATGTGTATATACAAGAAAATCGATTTTATACCTAAATATAAGATTACGGAACTCTTCTAAATGCACTGCCGTTATGCCGTAAAGGCTTTTGTTGACTTCAATACGATAAAGAGGAGTAATTAACTTAAATATGTTAAACTAATGATTTGAAGCATTTCGATATTGATCGCTTAATATGTAAATACAAGAAAATCGACTTTATACCTAAATATAATTCTTCTAAATGCACTGCAGCTATACCGTTAAGGCTTTATGTAGACTTCAGTGCGTTTAAGAAGGTTTATTAGATAAATATGTTAAACTAATGATTTGAAGCATTTCGATATCGATTGCTAAATGTGTATATACAAGAAAATCGACTTTATACCTAAATATAAGAAAACGGAATTCTTCTACATGCACTGCCGTTAAGCCGCCATGGCTTTATGCCAACTTCGGTTCGTTTAAGAAGGTTAATTAACTTAAATATGTTAAATTAATGAGTTGAAGCATTTCGAGATCGATTGCAAAATGCGTATATACAACAAAATCGCCTTTATACCTAAATATAAGATTACGGAATTCTTCTATATGCACTGTCGTTATGCTGCCATTGCTATATGCCAACTTCAGTTCGTTAAAGAAGGTTTATTAACTTAAATATATTAAACTAATGAGTTGAAGCATTTCGATATCGATTGCTAAATGTGTATATACAAGAAACTCGATTTTATACTTAAATAAAAGATTACGGAATTCTTCTAAATGCAATGCCGTTATGCCGCCATTGCTATATGCCAACTTCAGTTCGTTAAAGAAGGTTTATTAACTTAAATATGTTAAACTAATGAGTTGAAGCATTTCGATATCGATTGCTAAATGTGTATATACAAGAAAATCGATTTTATACCTAAATAAAAGATTACGGAATTCTTCTAAATGCATTGCCGTTATGCCGCCATTGCTATATGCCAACTTCAGTTCGTTAAAGAAGGTTTATTAACTTAAATATGTTAAACTAATGAGTTGAAGCATTTCGATATCGATTGCTAAATGTGTATATACAAGAAAATCGACTTTATACCTAAAAAATAAGATTAGGGTAATTCTTCTAAATGCACTGCCGTTATGCCGTCATGGCTTTTAGACTTCAGTTAGTTTAAAAAAGGGTTAATTAACTTAAATACATTAAACTAATGATAATAATATCGCTTGCTAAATGTGTATATACAAGAAAATCGAATTTATACCTAAATATTAGATAACGGAATTCTTCTAAATGCACTGCCGTTATGCCGCCATGGCTTTGTATAAACTTTAATACGTTAAAGAAGGTTAATTAACTTAAATATGTTAAACTAATGATTTGAAGCATTTCGATATCGATTGCTAAATATGTATATAGAAGAAAATCGACTTTATACCTAAATATAAGATGACGGAATTCTTCTGAATGCACTGCAGTTATACCGTTAAGGCTTTATGCAGACTTCAGTGCGTTAAAGAAGGTTTATTAACTTAAATATGTTAAACTAATGATTTGAAGCATTTCGATATCGATTGCTAAATGTGTATATACAAGAAAATCGACTTTATACCTAAATATAAGAAAACGGAATTCTTCTACATGCACTGCCGTTAAGCCGCCATGGCTTTATGCCAACTTCGGTTCGTTTAAGAAGGTTAATTAACTTAAATATGTTAAATTAATGAGTTGAAGCATTTCGAGATCGATTGCAAAATGCGTATATACAACAAAATCGCCTTTATACCTAAATATAAGATTACGGAATTCTTCTATATGCACTGTCGTTATGCTGCCATTGCTATATGCCAACTTCAGTTCGTTAAAGAAGGTTTATTAACTTAAATATATTAAACTAATGAGTTGAAGCATTTCGATATCGATTGCTAAATGTGTATATACAAGAAACTCGATTTTATACTTAAATAAAAGATTACGGAATTCTTCTAAATGCAATGCCGTTATGCCGCCATTGCTATATGCCAACTTCAGTTCGTTAAAGAAGGTTTATTAACTTAAATATGTTAAACTAATGAGTTGAAGCATTTCGATATCGATTGCTAAATGTGTATATACAAGAAAATCGATTTTATACCTAAATAAAAGATTACGGAATTCTTCTAAATGCATTGCCGTTATGCCGCCATTGCTATATGCCAACTTCAGTTCGTTAAAGAAGGTTTATTAACTTAAATATGTTAAACTAATGAGTTGAAGCATTTCGATATCGATTGCTAAATGTGTATATACAAGAAAATCGATTTTATACCTAAATAAAAGATTACGTAATTCTTCTAAATGCACTGCCGTTATGCCGTTAAGGCTTCTGTAGACTTCAGTAAGATAAAGAGGGTTAATTAACTTAAATACATTAAACTAATGATTTGAAGCATTTCGATATAGATTGCTAAATATGTATGTACAACAAAATGGACTTTATACCTAAATATAAGATAACGAAATTCATATAAACATACTGCCGTTATGCCGTTATGGCTTTATGCAAACTTCAGCAAGATAAAGAAGGTTAATTAAATTAAATATGCTAAACCAGTTATTCGACGCATTTCGATATCGATTGCTAAATGCGCATATACAACAAAATCGACGTTATGCCTAAATATAAGACTACGAAATTCTTTCAAATGCACTGCCGTTATGGCTTTATGTCAACTTCAGTTCGCTAAAGGAGGTTTATTAACTTAAATATGTTAAACCAGTTATATGAAGCATTTCGATATCGATTGCGAAATGTATATATACAAGACAATCGACTTTATACCTAAATATAAGAATACGGAATTCTTCTACATGCACTGCCGTTATGCCACCATGGCTTTATGCCAACTTCAGCTCGCTAAAGAAGGTTTACGAACTTAAATATTTTAAACTAATGATTTGAAGCATTTCGATATCGATTGCTAAATGTGTATGTACAACAAAATCGATTTTATACCTAAATATAAGATAACGGAATTCATATAAATATACTGCCGTTATGCCTTTATGGCTTTATGTAAACTTCAGTAAGATAAAGAAGGTATATTAACTTAAATATGCTAAACCAGTTATTTGAAGCATTTCGATATCGATTGCAAAATGTTTATATACAAGAAAATCGACTTTATGCCTAAATATAAGACTACGGAATTCTTCCAAATGCACTGCCGTTATGGCTTTATGTCAACTTCAATAAGATAAAGAAGGTTAATTAACTTAAATATGATAAACCAGTTATTTGAAGCATTTCGATATCGATTGCAAAATGTTTATATACAAGAAAATCGACTGAAATTTCTCAAGCGTTTTTGAGAATTGAAGTTCTAGTTTTTTGGGGTGCGTGTCTGTCTAATATATAGATTTTTAAATAGTCACTGAACGCAACTTGACCAATTGCCTGCACCGGACACTTGAATTTACTAAAAATTGCGACGGCGAGATAGCGAAAAAGCGAAACGCGTGCGAGTTCTTTTGCAGTCTAATTACAATAGATTTCTTTATTTTAGCAACTAGATGACTTAGCCTAAATCTTAAAGCTAACGGGAAAAAACAGTTGGATTGGAAGTATAAAGGTATGTACAAAAAGAGGTGAGTAGTTCATTTTGTTAACTTATAGTAATAGATTAAGGTAAGTATATATAACATTATTAGGGTAAGTATACAATACTAATATAATTCAATATTTATAATTTTTTATAATTCATTTCTCTTAATTGTAGTTTTAGGTTCAAATATATATTTTGTCGCTTGACGCAACACCGGCCACCTTGACAGGATCAGATTCCTTCAATATCCAGTGGAAGGACAGCCAGTTTGTGGATGGGGCGCTTAATCGTGCCCGTCTTGGTTGCTACTTCTGCGACTCGCACCTTGCCGTCTTGCCCTTCGACGGCGGCGACGACGCGTCCGAGTACCCACTGCTGTGGCGGCACGTTGTCCTCGTGGACGAGGACGAGATCGCCTGGCTGCAGGTTGCGTTTGGGGTGCAGCCATTTGTTGCGTTCCTGAAGGCCCGTCATGTAGGTTTTGGACCACTGTCGCCAAAACTGTTGCTTGAGACAGCAAACAAGTTGCCATCTCTCGCAGCAACGAATTGGGTCCGTTGGCACTTGTGCTGGTGGCAGCGCTCGCAGAGGGCAACCGATTAAAAGGTGCGCTGGAGTTAGTGCTTCTCCGTCGTTGGGGTCCTGTCCCAACGGTGCTAGGGGACGAGAGTTCAAAATGGCCTCCACTTCGGCCAGTAGTGTTGATAGCTCCTCCGTCGTGAGTAGAGCGTTGCCGAGTGCGCGAACGAGCAGATGCTTGGCGGACTTCACGGCCGCCTCCCATAATCCGCCGAAGTGCGGCGCCCTGGGTGGTATAAAGCCGAAGCTGAATCCTTCTTCGGCTGCGAACCCCATTAGTTCTGGCGCTTGCGCCAGGAACGCCTCCTTCAGCTCGCGCAGCTTGCGGTCGGCGCCGACAAAGTTGGTTGCGTTGTCGCTGAATACTTTCTGTGGCATCCCTCGGCGACCAATGAACCTTTTAAGGGCGAAAATAAAAGAATTAGTAGACAGGTCCGAGACTAGTTCTAAATGTACTGCTTTTGAAGTGAAGCAAACGAAAACTGCTATATATAGGGTGATTTTTTTGAGGTTAGGATTTTCATGCATTAGTATTTGACAGATCACGTGGGATTTCAGACATGGTGTCAAAGAGAAAGATGCTCAGTATGCTGTGACATTTCATCATGAATAGACTTGCTAACGAGCAACGCTTGCAAATCATTGAATTTTATTACCAAAATCAGTGTTCGGTTCGAAATGTGTTTCGCGCTTTACGTCCGATGAGCGATGAGGCTCATTTCTGGTTGAATGGCTACGTAAATAAGCAAAATTGCCGCATTTGGGGTGAAGAGCAACCAGAAGCCGTTCAAGAACTGCCCATGCATCCCGAAAAATGCACTGTTTGGTGTGGTTTGTACGCTGGTGGAATCATTGGACCGTATTTTTTCAAAGATGCTGTTGGACGCAACGTTACGGTGAATGGCGATCGCTATCGTTCGATGCTAACAAACTTTTTGTTGCCAAAAATGGAAGAACTGAACTTGGTTGACATGTGGTTTCAACAAGATGGCGCTACATGCCACACAGCTCGCGATTCTATGGCCATTTTGAGGGAAAACTTCGGACAACAATTCATCTCAAGAAATGGACCCGTAAGTTGGCCACCAAGATCATGCGATTTAACGCCTTTAGACTATTTTTTGTGGGGCTACGTCAAGTCTAAAGTCTACAGAAATAAGCCAGCAACTATTCCAGCTTTGGAAGACAACATTTCCGAAGAAATTCGGGCTATTCCGGCCGAAATGCTCGAAAAAGTTGCCCAAAATTGGACTTTCCGAATGGACCACCTAAGACGCAGCCGCGGTCAACATTTAAATGAAATTATCTTCAAAAAGTAAATGTCATGAACCAATCTAACGTTTCAAATAAAGAACCGATGAGATTTTGCAAATTTTATGCGTTTTTTTTAAAAAAAAAGTTATCAAGCTCTTAAAAAATCACCCTATACATTTTTACGGGTGGTCGACCACGTATTTTTAACGTTGTATATATGGGACCACAAAAGTCTACGCCACATATCAGAAAGGGCCGTAGTGCTCGAAGTCTTTCGACTGGCAAATTTCCCATTATTTGGTTTTGCAACTTCGGCTTGTAATGAAAGCAATGTATACAGTTTCTTACGGTTCTACTGCAAGCTTCTCGGGCATTAATTAGCCATATGCGTTCTCGAAGAAGCGCAATTAAAGCTTTTGCCCCAGCGTGGTGATTTCGAATGTGCAGGAACCGTAAGTACGTTATAACGAAGTGCGAACTTTTATTTAATAAAAGTGGAAATTTGGCATCGTATGGGAGAGGTGCATTTAATAAGCGACCTCCTACTCGGATTAATTTGAACGACAGCGACTTATCCGAGTACTCATGCAAAAACGGGTTGAGTTTTTGCAAGTTTGCGGGTAGGGTGGTGCCTTTATGCAATTTTTGAATAACATCCGAAAATTCTGAATGTTGGACCACCTGTGCAATTTTTAGAAAGCTCAAGTTTAGCTCTTCTGAAGTCAGATCTTGGCCCCTGGAGGAATTTGGTGGTCGCCTGATCCATCGTAATATATATGCGACCACACGAAGCAATTTTTTATGAGAAGAGAATTTTTCAATAAGGTCCAATATTGAGTTTTTCTCAGTAGTCGAAATTAATGTAAATGTATTTTTCTTCTTCTCTAATGCTTCGTCTTCTGGTGAGAGCTGGAAGTGGTTATTAATTGGCCATAATGCAGGGTCTTCTAGGAGGAACTGTGGACCGCCAAACCATATTGAATTATTCAATTCGTCCACGTTACAACCCCGAGACACTTGATCCGCAGGATTTTGTTTCGTTGGCACATGTCGCCAATGTACTTTGTCAGTCAACTCTTGGATTTCGGACACTCTGTTTGCGACGAAGGTTTGTAGTGAAGATGGATGTGTTTTAATCCAATGTAAAACGATTTCAGAGTCTGTCCAAAATGTAATATTTTCGAAATGTCGACTCAACATAGGCGCTACTCTTGACCATAATTTCGAAAGAAGATGTGCTGCCGAGAGCTCAAGACGCGGAAGAGATTTGGTCTTCAGCGGAGCCACTCTAGACTTTGCAGTGAGCAGCATGCATTTAATACCACTAGCAGATTGGCTTCGTATGTATATGCAGCATCCGTACGCCCTTATTGAGGCGTCGGAGAAGCCATGTATTTGGCAGATGGCACTCGACTCAACGTTTACGTAACGAGGAATGCTTATCGATGAGAGCTGCATTAGGTTGGCTTTAAAGTTCTGCCAGCTAGTGTCAAGGCGCAATGGAATCGACTCATCCCAATCTAGTTTTTGGATCCAAAGCTCTTGCAATAAGATTTTTGCTTTGGTAACTAGTGGGGCTAGTAATCCAAGAGGATCAAAAAGGCGAGCAGAAACTGACAATATGTTTCGTTTAGTGGCTCGCAGATCATTAAAATTGTCATCTAGGACAAATCGAAAAAAATCCTCTTTCGGCAACCAATGGATTCCCAACGTTTTTGTAGAACTTTGGTCATTGAAGCTTAATGACTTTTCAGTGCAATCACTGTCGAAAAATTTAGGGTGGTTCGAAAACCACTTCGTTAAGGTGAATCCTGCCAAATTTAATATTTTAATTACCTCACTTCTCAAAAGATCTAGAGACTCAAAATTTTCGGACCCTGTTAATAAGTCATCAACATAAAAGTCTCTTTTGATGGCCAATGAACCGAGTGGGTATTTAGTTGTATTGGCATCACTGAGCATTTGCAAACACCGTGTTGCGAGAAATGGAGCAGGCGCAGTGCCGTATGTTACGGTGTTAAGACGAAAAATTTGAATTTGCTCAGAAGGATGCTCTCTCCACACAATAAGCTGACAATTTCTGTCTTCTTCATGCATAATTATTTGACGGTACATTTTAGTAATGTCCGCTGTTAGTGCATACTTATGTAAGCGAAAACGAAGAAGAGTTGAGTATAACTCTTCTTGGATGGTTGGACCTACCATCAAAAGTTCATTCAACGCTATGTGAGTTGAAGATCGACTCGAGGCATCAAATACAACACGTAATTTGGTTGTTGTGCTCTCGGGCCTTAAGACGCATTGATGCGGAATGAAGTAGTGTGGCTCACTCGGGATCTTATTGTTCGTTGGGCTCATGTGACCCAATGCCCTATATTCATTCATAAAGTCCAGATACATTTTACGAAGTTCTGGATCTTTTAATGTCCTTCTCTCCAGGGCCTGAAACCGCCGAACTGCGGTTTCATATGAGTGACCGAGTAACTTACGGTCAGCTTTAAAAGGCATTCTGACTTGAAGCCGTCCTGAAGGCAATACTTGAGTTGTATTTACGAAAAAATTTTCACACTCTTGCTGCTCTGGTGTGAATTTGATGCCATTTGATTCTGAAGGTAATTCTTCTAGAGCCCAAAATTTTTGGACTACTGAATCGATTGACGTTAAGTCTTCTTCAGCTTGACATAATGTGCTATGTAATCTGGGAGGAGAACTTATATTACTGGCGTATTTGCCAGATACAATCCATCCTAAAAGGGTTTTCTGAAGAGTTGGTTGGTTAGGACCATTTTTAATTTGACCAACAGCCAAAAGATCGAAAAATGTTTCAGCACCCAATAGGATATCCACTTTTTTAGATTTGTGGAATTCTGGGTCCGCCAATTCAATATTGTGCGGAATTTGCCAGCCATTAACATTGATGTTATGGTCCGGATGATTTGCCGAAATGCATCGCATTACCCAGAATTCCGCCGAAAATTCAAAATTATTTAACCGCGACTTGACAAACGCGTTCAGTTTTGACCCCACTTTTGTATTGGAATTGCCAATTCCAATTACGCTTAATGTTTTGTGCTGACGTCGAATCCGCAACTTTTGTGCCAAGTCCTCCGTCATAAAATTGACCTGGGAGCCTGAGTCCAGCAGGGCTCTCGCAGGAAGGTAATCTCCGCAGCTGGTCCTCACTAGAATTACTGCTGTTGCCAACATGACCCGGTCCGGCATACTGGCTGTATGCATGGCATGTGTGGTTGATGGTTGCGGATGAGGTGCAGCAGGGAAGGAAACCGGATACTGATGCAATAATGTGTGATGCGATCGATTGCACACACGACATCTATCCGCTCTGCACTTAGAGACAGTGTGTCCCTTACGCAAACAATTTATGCATAAGGGCACCGATTTCACGAACTCGAACCTCTGCTGCACCGGAAGCGCCTTGAAAGTGGGGCAGGCAGTCAAATAATGGTCTTTGGATTTGCATTGCTGACAAAGAGACTGCCTCGTATTTGCTGCAACTAGCGCCGATTTGGTCCTGTCCATATGTTGTTGTTTCCCATAACTCGCGCTGCTTGTTGGTATGGGCTTCGTCCTAGAGTGTGATGCTCCTTCCGCTGATAGCTGCTGGTATCGTCGATTTAGGGTGGCTTCACAGTCCTTCCACAGTGGCAGTTTGTCATAGTCCAGCGCTTCTTCCCATTTGGATCGGGTGGCAGGGTCAACCTTTGTCATTACAATGTGTATGATTATTGCGTTCGTTATTTGTTTTTCATCACCCAGCGATAGCAACGAATCATATACCGCTGACACTTCGTCAATCATTGAACGCAGGGAAGGCGCAGAAGGCTTTGGGACTGTTGGCAGCTCAAAAAGTTTAGATATTGTATTGAAAAATATCAAACATTTATTATCATAAACTTTTTTGAGACTTGCCAACGCTTTCGGATAATTTTCATCCGACATCTGAAACGCTTTAACTGTTCCCAGAGCCTCTCCAGATAGACAATTTACCAAGTGGTTAAACTTTTCAATATCTGGGATATTAGGATCATTATGAACCAAGCTCTCGAACAAACTCATAAAATTTTTGAATTCTGAATATTCTCCCTTGAATTTCGGCAAATTCATTTTAGGGAGTCTTGAGCTGTGAGAAGCTACAAACGATGTTTCGGCAAGTGAAGTTTTATTTTTGGCTAAAATTGACTTAATTATGGACTTCGTTTCAACGATTATGTCCTCTAACTCCCCTCGGGCCATGTCGTCCTCATCAATTTCTTCAATCTTTGATTGGCATTTCATTAATTTTTCACTATGCGAATTTAATATATCTAAACGACATTCCAATTCTATTGGATCTAAAGACATAGTCTTTTCGAGAAGGCCCGTTTTAATGCGCAAAATACTACTTTTCGCAACCGTTCTTTGACGTCTCAACGATTTTAAGTCCGTCAACTCCTTACTTGGAGACAGGTTTGCGAGAGTTGGCTTTGGCTTGCTCATTTTGCTTGTTTAAATAAATTTTCCGAAAAAGACTATAACGGTTGGCAACAGATATACTGAGAATCGATAACGAAAACGAAAGATAAATGTTGATTCCCAAATATACGAAAGCCAAACTAATAGCAATCAAAGTTGGCAACAAATATATTTGGAATCGGTGAAGGAAACGAAAAAAAAATAATATCGATTCTCAAGTATACGAAAGCCAAACCGATAAATGCGCAAAATGAGCAATAGCACAAAAAAAGTAATTTAATCGGAAAATGTCCGAACGAAAATCGACAAAAATTGCGAAAAAACGACCGATAATTGCAAACGCGTTTCGAAAAAATTGCGAAAAATGTGATAATTTAATTTGCAATTAATAATTTTTTCAACCTTTATTTTAAAAAATAAAGGGCTACCGCAAATCCCAAAATCCCTTATTCACTTGCGTACGCATATACATATATGTGCGTATGCTTATTATATTTAATAATGTATATGTTTATTTATATACGTTATTATAGATATGAATTTATATATGTATATGTATATGTATTTATAGAATGTCAATATAATTGAAAGTGAAAAAAGGGAGAGCCAAAACTGAAAGTGTGCACTTGTCTTTATTTCAATTTTATTTTTATGTGTTTTCGTTTTATTTTTTGTTTGCACTGCTTTCAGTAATTCGCACTCGTTACCTGGTGCGTCGGCTGTTTGCCGGCGCTTACGTTCCTTTGGCACAGGATGCAGCGGCAGCTCATTCCCACGACGGCAGCGGATTGATGGCAGCAGCGTTGATGGCAGCGGCGTTGATGGCAGCGGCGTTGATTGCAGCAGTGTTGATGGCAGCAGCGTAGATGGCAGCAGCGTTGATGGCAGCGGCGTTGATGGCAGCGGCGTTGATTGCAGCCGTGTTGATGGCAGCAGCGTTGATGACAGCAGCGTTGATGGCGGCAGTGATTTCAGTAGTGGCGGTATGGCAACAACGGGTGCTTATACCGGCACTTTGCTTTTACCGGTTCTCTTAACACGGCACTTGAAACAGTTTTTCTTCTTTTTTTTTTTTAACGGATTTTCCACCGGTTTTTAAAAACTGTTTTTTTTTTTTTTAACGTTTTAGGACGGTCCTCTCGTTAATCACAAGGTTAAACACTTTGGTACGATTTTTTTTAGAATTCACTGTTCCAATTTACTTGTGCGCCTTTTCACACTTTTTATTTATTTCAATCCTTGTCACTTCGAGCACTTGCACTTTTTTGGGTGCTTGCACATATGCACTACTTGTTTCTTTTCTTTTTTTTTTTTTTGTTTTTTTTTTTTTTGTGGGTATCGGAGTTGGTAAGTATTTTAATTATACACTTATTTTCTTTTGTTGTATTTTTATTTATTTTCTTCTGTTTCTTTTGCTGTTTAGGTATCACTGCACCACACTATATTTTATAACTCTTTGTTCACTTTGCGCACTGTATATTTTTGTTGTTTCGAATTATTCACTGCACTTCTGATACTTCACTTTGGCACATCTACATACATATGTATGTCGATAGGTAAGTATAATAATACGTCTTTTCGCAAACAAAATTTTTTTGTTTTAATTTCTTTTTACGTTTCGTCTTATGTTTCTTTTATATGTTTAATTTTCACTTGTTTTCACTACACACGACCGAAAACCGAAAAGTATTGTCCAGGCAATTGGTACCGAAAATGATATCGAACACAGGTATGTTTTAGTTATTTTAATTTTTAATTTTTAATTTTATATTTTATTATTAATTTAAAATACACGCACAAGTCCCTGCTCGGGCGCCATGAAATTTCTCAAGCGTTTTTGAGAATTGAAGTTCTAGTTTTTTGGGGTGCGTGTCTGTCTAATATATAGATTTTTAAATAGTCACTGAACGCAACTTGACCAATTGCCTGCACCGGACACTTGAATTTACTAAAAATTGCGACGGCGAGATAGCGAAAAAGCGAAACGCGTGCGAGTTCTTTTGCAGTCTAATTACAATAGATTTCTTTATTTTAGCAACTAGATGACTTAGCCTAAATCTTAAAGCTAACGGGAAAAAACAGTTGGATTGGAAGTATAAAGGTATGTACAAAAAGAGGTGAGTAGTTCATTTTGTTAACTTATAGTAATAGATTAAGGTAAGTATATATAACATTATTAGGGTAAGTATACAATACTAATATAATTCAATATTTATAATTTTTTATAATTCATTTCTCTTAATTGTAGTTTTAGGTTCAAATATATATTTTGTCGCTTGACGCAACATCGACTTTATGCCTAAATATAAGACTACAGAATTCTTCCAAATGCACTGCCGTTATGGCTTTATGTCAACTTCAGTTCGCTAAAGGAGGTTTTTTAACTTAAATATGTTAAACTAATGATTTGAAGCATTTCGATATCGATAGCTAAATATTTATATAGAAGAAAATCGACTTTATACCTAAATATAAGATATCGGAATTCTTCCAAATGCACTGCCGTTATGCCGCCATGGCTTTATATCAACTTCAATACGTTAAAGAAGGTTAATTAACTTAAATATGTTAAACTAATGATTTGAAGCATTTCGATATCGATTGCTAAATATGTAAATACAAGAAAATCGAATTTATACCTAAATAAAAGATAACGGAATTCTTCCAAATGCACTGCCGTTATGCCGTTAAGGCTTTATGTAGACTTCAGTAACATAGAGAGGGTTAATTAACTTAAATATCTTAAACTAATGATTTGAAGCATTTCGATATCGATTGCTAAATTTATAAATACAAGAAAATCGACTTTATACCTAAATAAAAGATAACGGAATTCTTCCAAATGCACTGCCGTTATGCCGTTAAGGCTTTATGTAGACTTCCGTAAGATAGAGAGGTTTAATTAACTTAAATATGTTAAACTAATGATTTGAGGCATTTCGATATCGATTGCTAAATATGTATATACAAGAAAATCGATTTTATACCTAAATAAAAGATAACGGATTTCACATAAATATACTGCCGTTATGCCGTTAAGGCTTTATGTAAACTTCGGTTAGATAAAGAAGGTTAATTAATATAAGATAACGGAATTCTTCTAAATGCACTGCAGTTATACCGGTAAGGGTTTATGTAGACCTCAGTGCAATAAAGAAGCTTTATTAACTTAAATATATTAAACTAATGATTTGAAGCATATCGATATCGATTGCTATATGTTTATATACAAGAAAATCGACTTTATACCTAAATAAAAGATATCGGAATTCTTCCAAATGCACTGCCGTTATGCCGCTAAGGCTTTATGTAGACTTCAGTAACATAGAGAGGGTCAATTATCTTAAATATGTTAAACTTATGATTTGAAGCATTTCGATATCGATTGCTAAATATGTAAATACAAGAAAATCGAATTTATACCTAAATATAAGATTACGGAACTCTTCTAAATGCACTGCCGTTATGCCGTAAAGGCTTTTGTTGACTTCAGTACGATAAAGAGGAGTAAATAACTTAAATATGTTAAACTAATGATTTGAAGCATATCGATATCGATTGCTATATGTTTATATACAAGAAAATCGACTTTATACCTAAATAAAAGATACGGAATTCTTCCAAATGCACTGCCGTTATACCGTTAAGGCTTTATGTAGACTTCAGTGAACGTAAAGAAGGTTTATTAACTTAAATATGTTAAACTTATGATTTGAAGCATTTCGATATCGATTGCTAAATTAGTGTAATACAAGAAAATAATTTATACCTAAATATAAGATTAACGGATTTCACCCAAATACACTGCCGTTATGCCGTTAAGGCTTTATGTAAACTTCAGTAAGATAAAGAAGGTTAATTAACTTAAATATGTTAAACTAATGATTTGAAGCATTTTGTTATCGATTGCTAATTGCGTATATACAAGAAAATCGATTTTATACATAAATATAAGAATACGGAATTCTTCTACATGCACTGCCGTTATGCCGCCATGGGTTTATGTTAACCTCAGTGCAATAAAGAAGCTTTATTAACTTAAATATATTAAACTAATGATTTGAAGCATATCGATATCGATTGCTATATGTTTATATACAAGAAAATCGACTTTATACCTAAATAAAAGATATCGGAATTCTTCCAAATGCACTGCCGTTATGCCGCTTAGGCTTTATGTAGACTTCAGTAACATAGAGAGGGTCAATTAACTTAAATATGTTAAACTTATGATTTGAAGCATTTCGATATCGATTGCTAAATATGTAAATACAAGAAAATCGAATTTATACCTAAATATAAGATTACGGAACTCTTCTAAATGCACTGCCGTTATGCCGTAAAGGCTTTTGTTGACTTCAGTACGATAAAGAGGAGTAAATAACTTAAATATGTTAAACTAATGATTTGAAGCATTTCGATATCGATTGCTAAATGCGTATATACAACAAAATCGACTTTATACCTAAATATAATTCTTCTAAATGCACCGCAGCTATACCGTTAAGGCTTTATGTAGACTTCAGTGCGTTTAAGAAGGTTTATTAACTTAAATATGTTAAATTAATGAGTTGAAGCATTTCGATATCGATAGCTAAATGCGTATATACAACAAAATCGCCTTTATACCTAAATATAAGATTACGGAATTCTTCTATATGCACTGTCGTTATGCTGCCATGGATTTTATCACCTTTGTTACGTTAAAGAAGGTTAATTAACTTAAATATGTTAAACTAATGATTTGAATTATTTCGATATCGCTTGCTAAATGTGTATATACAAGAAAATCGAATTTATACCTAAATATAAGATAACGGAATTCTTCTAAATGCACTGCCGTTATGCCGCCATGGCTTTATATAAACTTTAATACGTTAAAGAAGGTTAATTAACTTAAATATGTTAAACTAATGATTTGAAGCATTTCGATATCGAGTGCTAAATATGTATATAGAAGAAAATCGACTTTATACCTAAATATAAGATGACGGAATTCTTCTGAATGCACTGCAGTTATACCGTTAAGGCTTTATGTAGACTTCAGTGCGTTAAAGAAGGTTTATTAACTTAAATATGTTAAACTGATGATTTGAAGCATTTCGATATCGATTGCTAAATGTGTGTATACAAGAAAATCGACTTTATACCTAAATATAAGATAACGGAATTCTTCTACATGCACTGCCGTTATGCCGTAAAGGCTTTTTTTGACTTCAGTAAGATAAAGAGGAGTAATTAACTTAAATATGTTAAAGTAATGATTTGAA
This sequence comes from Bactrocera correcta, assembly GCA_027475135.1. NCBI lineage: Eukaryota > Metazoa > Arthropoda > Insecta > Diptera > Tephritidae > Bactrocera > Bactrocera correcta. Next base: position 62,470,330 of record CM050322.1, read on the forward strand.
GCATTTCGATATCGATCGCTTAATATGTAAATACAAGAAAATCGACTTTATACCTAAATATAATTCTTCTAAATGCACTGCAGCTATACCGTTAAGGCTTTATGTAGACTTCAGTGCGTTTAAGAAGGTTTATTAAATAAATATGTTAAACTAATGATTTGAGAGCATTTCGATATCGATTGCTAAATGTGTATATACAAGAAAATCGACTTTATACCTAAATATAAGATAACGGAATTGTTCTACATGCACTGCCGTTAAGCCGCCATGGCTTTATGCCAACTTCGGTTCGTTTAAGAAGGTTTATTAACTTAAATATGTTAAATTAATGAAATGAAGCATTTCGATATCGATTGCAAAATGCGTATATACAACAAAATCGCCTTTATACCTAAATATAAGATTACGGAATTCTTCTATATGCACTGTCGTTATGCTGCCATGGCTTTTTATCACCTTTATTACGTTAAAGAAGGTTAATTAACTTAAATATGTTAAACTAATGATTTGAAGCATTTCGATATCGATTGCTAAATATGTATATAGAAGAAAATCGACTTTATACCTAAATATGAGAATATGCACTGCTGTTATGCCGTTAAGGCTTTTGTAGACTTCAGTAAGATAAAGAGGGTTAATTAACTTAAATATGTTTAACTAATGATTTGAAGCATTTCGATATCGATTGCTAAATGTGTATATACAAAAAAATCGATTTTATACCTAAATAAAAGATTACGGAATTCTTCTAAATGCAATGCCGTTATGCCGCCATTGCTATATGCCAGCTTCAGTTCGTTAAAGAAGGTTTATTAACTTAAATATGTTAAACTAATGAGTTGAAGCATTTCGATATCGATTGCTAAATGTGTATATACAAGAAAATCGATTTTATACCTAAATAAAAGATTACGTAATTCTTCTAAATGCACTGCCGTTATGCCGTTAAGGCTTCTGTAGACTTCAGTAAGATAAAGAGGGTTAATTAACTTAAATATATTAAACTAATGATTTGAAGCATTTCGATATCGATTGCTAAATATGTATGTACAACAAAATCGACTTTATACCTAAATATAAGATAACGGAATTCATATAAATATACTGCCGTTATGCCGTTATGGCTTTATGTAAACTTCAGTAAGATAAAGAAGGTTTATTAACTTAAATATGCTAAACCAGTTATTTGAAGCATTTCGATATCGATTGCAAAATGTTTATATACAAGAAAATCGACTTTATGCCTAAATATAAGACTACGGAATTCTTCCAAATGCACTGCCGTTATGGCTTTATGTCAACTTCAATAAGATAAAGAAGGTTAATTAACTTAAATATGCTAAACCAGTTATTTGAAGCATTTCGATATCGATTGCAAAATGTTTATATACAAGAAAATCGACTTTATGCCTAAATATAAGACTACAGAATTCTTCCAAATGCACTGCCGTTATGGCTTTATGTCAACTTCAGTTCGCTAAAGGAGGTTTTTTAACTTAAATATGTTAAACCAGTTATCTGAAGCATTTCGATATCGATTGCGAAATGTATATATACAACAAAATCAACTTTATACCTAAATATAAGATATCGGAATTCTTCCAAATGCACTGCCGTTATGCCGCCATGGCTTTATATCAACTTCAATACGTTAAAGAAGGTTTATTAACTTAAATATGTTAAACTAATGATTTGAAGCATTTCTATATCGATTGCTAAATATGTAAATACAAGAAAATCGAATTTATACCTAAATAAAAGATAACGGAATTCTTCCAAATGCACTGCCGTTATGCCGTTAAGGCTTTATGTAGACTTCAGTAAGATAGAGAGGGTTAATTAACTTAAATATCTTAAACTGATGATTTGAAGCATTTCGATATCGATTGCTAAATGTGTATATACAAGAAAATCTACTTTATACCTAAATATAAGATAACGGAATTCTTCTACATGCACTGCCGTTATGCCGCCATGGCTTTATGCCAACTTCAGTTCGTTAAAGAAGGTTTAATAACTTAAATATGTTAAACTAATGAGTTGAAGCATTTCGATATCGATTGCTAAATGTGTAAGTACAAGAAAATCGACTTTATACCTAAACATAAAATTATAACATAACGGAATTTTTCTAAATGCATTGCCGTTATACCGTTAAGGCTTTATGTAGACTTTAGTAAGCTAAAAAATGTTTATTAACTTAATATGTTAAACTAATGAATTCAAGCATTTCGATATCGATTGCTAAATGTGTAAGTACAAGAAAATCGACTTTATACCTAAATATAAAATTATAACATAACGGAATTTTTCTAAATGCACTGCCGTTATACCGTTAAGGCTTTATGTAGACTTTAGTAAGCTAAAAAATGTTTATTAACTTAATATGTTAAACTAATGAATTCAAGCATTTCGATATCGATTGCTAAATGTGTAAGTACAAGAAAATCGATTTTGTACCTAAATAAAAGATAACGGATTTCACCCAAATACACTTCCGTTATGCCGTTAAGGCTTTATGTAAACTTCAGTAAGATAAAGAAGGTTAATTAACTTAAATATGTTAAACTAATGATTTGAAGCATTTTGTTATCGATTGCTAATTGCGTATATACAAGAAAATATATTTTATACATAAATATAAGAATACGGAATTCTTCTACATGCACTGCCGTTATGCCGCCATGGGTTTATGTTAACTTTAGTGCGTTAAAGAAGGTTTATTAACTTAAATATGTTAAACTAATGATTTGAAGCATATCGATATCGATTGCTATATGAGTATATACAAGAAATGCAAACTGCCGTTATGCCGATAAGGCTTTATGTAGACTTCAGTAACATAGAGAGGGTCAATTAACTTAAATATGTTAAACTTATGATTTGAAGCATTTCGATATCGATTGCTAAATGCGCATATACAACAAAATCGACGTTATGCCTAAATATAAGACTACGAAATTCTTCCAAATGCACTGCCGTTATGGCTTTATGTCAACTTCAGTTCGCTAAAGGAGGTTTATTAACTTAAATATGTAAAACCAGTTATATGAAGCATTTCGATATCGATTGCGAAATGTATATATACAAGACAATCGACTTTATACCTAAATATAAGAATACGGAATTCTTCTACATGCACTGCCGTTATGCCACCATGGCTTTATGCCAACTTCAGTTCGCTAAAGAAGGTTTACGAACTTAAATATTTTAAACTAATGATTTGAAGCATTTCGATATCGATTGCTAAATGTGTATGTACAACAAAATCGATTTTATACCTAAATATAAGATAACGGAATTCATATAAATATACTGCCGTTATGCCGTTATGGCTTTATGTAAACTTCAGTAAGATAAAGAAGGTATATTAACTTAAATATGCTAAACCAGTTATTTGAAGCATTTCGATATCGATTGCAAAATGTTTATATACAAGAAAACCGACTTTATGCCTAAATATAAGACTACGGAATTCTTCCAAATGCACTGCCGTTATGGCTTTATGTCAACTTCAATAAGATAAAGAAGGTTAATTAACTTAAATATGATAAACCAGTTATTTGAAGCATTTCGATATCGATTGCAAAATGTTTATATACAAGAAAATCGACTTTATGCCTAAATATAAGACTACAGAATTCTTCCAAATGCACTGCCGTTATGGCTTTATGTCAACTTCAGTTCGCTAAAGGAGGTTTTTTAACTTAAATATGTTAAACCAGTTATCTGAAGCATTTCGATATCGATTGCGAAATGTATATATACAAGAAAATCAACTTTATACCTAAATATAAGATATCGGAATTCTTCCAAATGCACTGCCGTTATGCCGCCATGGCTTTATATGAACTTCAATACGTTAAAGAAGGTTAATTAACTTAAATATGTTAAACTAATGATTTGAAGCATTTCGATATCGATTGCTAAATATGTAAATACAAGAAAATCGAATTTATACCTAAATAAAAGATAACGGAATTCTTCCAAATGCACTGCCGTTATGCCGTTAAGGCTTTATGTAGACTTCAGTAACATAGAGAGGGTTAATTAACTTAAATATCTTAAACTAATGATTTGAAGCATTTCGATATCGATTGCTAAATTTATAAATACAAGAAAATCGACTTTATATCTAAATAAAAGATAACGGAATTCTTCCAAATGCACTGCCGTTATGCCGTTAAGGCTTTATGTAGACTTCCGTAAGATAGAGAGGTTTAATTAACTTAAATATGTTAAACTAATGATTTGAGGCATTTCGATATCGATTGCTAAATATGTATATACAAGAAAATCGATTTTATACCTAAATAAAAGATAACGGATTTCACATAAATATACTGCCGTTATGCCGTTAAGGCTTTATGTAAACTTCGGTTAGATAAAGAAGGTTAATTATTATAAGATAACGGAATTCTTCTAAATGCACTGCAGTTATACCGGTAAGGGTTTATGTAGACTTCAGTGCGTTAAAGAAGGTTTATTAATTTAAATATGTTAAACTAATGATTCGAAGCATTTCGATATCGATTGCTAAATGTGTATATACAAGAAAATCGACTTTATACCTAAATATAAAATTATAACATAACGGAATTTTTCTAAATGCATTGCCGTTATACCGTTAAGGCTTTATGTAGACTTTAGTAAGCTAAAAAATGTTTATTAACTTAATATTTTAAACTAATGAATTCAAGCATTTCGATATCGATTGCTAAATGTGTAAGTACAAGAAAATCGACTTTATACCTAAATATAAAATTATAACATAACGGAATTTTTCTAAATGCACTGCCGTTATACCGTTAAGGCTTTATGTAGACTTTAGTAAGCTAAAAAATGTTTATTAACTTAATATGTTAAACTAATGAATTCAAGCATTTCGAACATCGATTGCTAAATGTGTAAGTACAAGAAAATCGATTTTATACCTAAATAAAAGATAACGGATTTCACCCAAATACACTGCCGTTATGCCGTTAAGGCTTTATGTAAACTTCAGTAAGATAAAGAAGGTTAATTAACTTAAATATGTTAAACTAATGATTTGAAGCATTTTGTTATCGATTGCTAATTGCGTATATACAAGAAAATCGATTTTATACATAAATATAAGAATACGGAATTCTTCTACATGCACTGCCGTTATGCCGCCATGGGTTTATGTTAACCTCAGTGCAATAAAGAAGCTTTATTAACTTAAATATATTAAACTAATGATTTGAAGCATATCGATATCGATTGCTATATGTTTATATACAAGAAAATCGACTTTATACCTAAATAAAAGATATCGGAATTGTTCCAAATGCACTGCCGTTATGCCGCTTAGGCTTTATGTAGACTTCAGTAACATAGAGAGGGTCAATTAACTTAAATATGTTAAACTAATGATTTGAAGCATTTCGATATCGATTGCTAAATGTGTGTATACAAGAAAATCGACTTTATACCTAAATATAAGATAACGGAATTCTTCTACATGCACTGCCGTTATGCCGTAAAGGCTTTTGTTGACTTCAGTACGATAAAGAGGAGTAATTAACTTAAATATGTTAAACTAATGATTTGAAGCATTTCGATATCGATCGCTTAATGTGTAAATACAAGAAAATCGACTTTATACCTAAATATAATTCTTCTAAATGCACTGCAGCTATACCGTTAAGGCTTTATGTAGACTTCAGTGCGTTTAAGAAGGTTTATTAAATAAATATGTTAAACTAATGATTTGAAGCATTTCGATATCGATTGCTAAATGTGTATATACAAGAAAATCGACTTTATACCTAAATATAAGATAACGGAATTGTTCTACATGCACTGCCGTTAAGCCGCCATGGCTTTATGCCAACTTCGGTTCGTTTAAGAAGGTTTATTAACTTAAATATGTTAAATTAATGAAATGAAGCATTTCGATATCGATAGCTAAATGCGTATATACAACAAAATCGCCTTTATACCTAAATATAAGATTACGGAATTCTTCTATATGCACTGTCGTTATGCTGCCATGGATTTTATCACCTTTGTTACGTTAAAGAAGGTTAATTAACTTAAATATGTTAAACTAATGATTTGAAGTATTTCGATATCGCTTGCTAAATGTGTATATACAAGAAAATCGAATTTATACCTAAATATAAGATAACGGAATTCTTCTAAATGCACTGCCGTTATGCCGCCATGGCTTTATATAAACTTTAATACGTTAAAGAAGGTT
>CM050322.1:62477555-62502555 GCA_027475135.1 Bactrocera correcta
CATGTAAAACTGATAGCATTCTAATAAAAGAAATGAATATTCACAGTAATATTTATAGTTTGTTTGGACTTGAATTATTTCTTCTTATTATTTCTTTAATATTTACATAATATACTGCCAAATACTGTTGCCTTTGATCTATTAAACAAGATGAAGCTGTTCTGCAATTCGATTTTGCGGAAAACTATAGGCTCCTCAATCAAAATGAAATTCAGTCTGCACATTTTAGTTACCCCAAGTTACCATTTTTACTTGTGTTGCCTGGTTGCACAATTGCACAAGATCATTTGCTATTACGAGCGATCAACTGTCACAATAAATATGATGTTTATTGCTTTCTCCAGTTAGCTGTAAAGAAACTTAAAGAACAAAACGCTATTTCGAAGCTATTTTTATTTTCTGATGGCTGTACAAGTCAATTTAAAAACAAGTTCATTTTGAGTATTATACCGTTTTTTAAAGAAAAATTAGATTTGACCAACTTTGAGTGGAATTTGTTTGCAACTGCTCACGGAAAGGGTGCAGTAGACGGATTTGGAGCTGTCATAAAGAGAAAAATTTGGCAAATGGTGAAAGCTCAGTAAATATGTATATAAAAGGAAAACATAAAATTTATTTATAAACATATCTGTATACATTAATAAATTAATTTATAAACATAAAATATGAATTAAATAATCTTATTAAAAGAGAGTATAAATTGTTTTTTTAAATTAAATACAATTGTTTTTATTTATATACTACTGGAAAAAATTTAGCGTGCGTAACGTTGGGTTCACGGCCATTGATAAAAAACTACAAAATTTTTTGGCTGCAAGTAAGTTATTTTAGAACTCTCTTATATTCATCTTTCTTTAAGGTATTTCTTTTGGTGTGCTTTATTATACAAAATTCGCTAAAAATTACGAAAACATACCTCAGCCTTCAAAGCTACTTCCATTTTTGTAGCGTGCGTAACAATACTTTGAGATCAAATTTGTCGCAGCTTAAACCTGTTACAAAAAATATTTTAATGACATTCGAAAGTCCACTCAAATCCCACTAAACACTGTGTATAACTTGAAGGTATGTCTTTTGAGAGACCAAAAAATTGTTGTATTTCAATCCGAAAACGCCTATGAATGTGGCGTTCGTAATGCAGGATTTGCCTATATACCATATATACCTACATATGTATGTATGTTTGTTTATTTATCATCATATTTGTGCATAATCATGTGCATATACATATATGTACATATGTATGTACATATCTAAGTAAAATTCAAATTTAAATCATGATATCACTTAACAGCTATAAAATGTGCTCGCACTGCTCGATATGTAAATGCATATACATGTACACATTGCCGAACAAATAATTTCTACACAAACCTACATACATACATATATGTATATATGAGCATACAAGCTAGCACCAGCTAAGTTGAAACCCTGCAAAAAATTGTGCGACTAATCTCTAAAGAGAGTATTCCGGGACTAGTCTCGATGTGGAACAATTGAGTATTAATTAGTCGCAACTAGTCTCAAACGGGTATAATTGGAGATCATTTAGTCTCAATTAATCCCTATCGGGTACTATTGCGAAAAAAGTTAGAATTTTGGCAAAAATACATTCATAAATTTCAAAGCAAAGTTACAGAATTTCCTTCCATTCAATTATCATAACCTATTACATTTAAAAAAAACCATAAGTAATGAATTTCGTACATGTCTTTGCACTAGCAACAGGCGATGTACAAAAACATTGAAACTTTTTACAAACTGAAAAATTTTTATAAGAAATTGTAATCAGAACGAAAGATAATTGAACTATCTCCATTTTCATATGCGTTAACATTGTATATTTTTAAACATGCTTATAATACAAAGCCCATGCTAACAACATTTTGTATTTCGACATGTACTTTTGACTTGCATAAAACAATAAATATAGCCTTGAAGCATTTACAAAATAAATGAATTTTTTTTTTAATTCATTATGGATTAAAAGATAATTAAACTATCTTTCTTTTAGTATACATTAACATTAACAATTTCCAAACATTTTTATGAAAAATAGCTTTTTCTAACAGAATTTTATATTTCAATCATGTACGTATTTGACTTAAGAGCGGCATTCAAATGTAGGCTTCCATGATGATACTTGGTTTTTAATAAAATCTGGATTTGTAAAAGCATTGATAATAGATTCAAGAGCAACAATATAATCCACCAATAAATGCTTACTTAAAAAAACCAACATACCTTATTATCAAATCCCCTGCAGAACGTTCCAGACTCTGATGAAATAACCCACTGTTGCGCCGGCTATCACATCTGTTGGTTGCTTATGTGATTAGCCGTAGAACAAAACAGTTGCATGCTGCAATAATTCATAATATAATTAATTTATTGTGAGATTTACACAACTATATTTCAATAAAAACTTACCAATTGCTTCATTTGGTTGTTTATCTGCACTTCTGCGACTTTGTTTACATTTAAATACAGTGTTGTTAAGTTAGGGAAATTTCCCTTTTTTCTGCTACTTACAAACAAAGGGGAAATTTCATCGATGTACTTTTTCTTAAATATCGTCGAGCTAAATGATATAACCTAAAAGATAAATATTTAAGACGTTTGGAGATTTGATTTTAATACCTACATTTCGATTCGAAGTGAAATTTAGGTTATAATGATTAATAACCTGATGTTAGAAACAATTAATATGCAAGAGAATATTTTTGCTATACACGAAATCTCAATCTTTGTACTTTTTGTATCACTTATGGTTCAAAGAAATGATTATTTATAATAGCTTTTTCTTCAATAAGAAGATACAATACTGCTTTAAGTAAAAGCCTGGATATTAGGCATGCTGTCAATTATTCTCTAAGCATAGACCTTTGTTTCTGCAAATATTTAGTAAGCTGTAGATCTGAGCAAAGCTTGTATTTTATAAGCATATTATCATTTTTAACAATTATTGATTTGGATTTAAAACCACTCAAGCCAATTCATTTTGAAAATTGTGAGCCTTTTCAACCTAAACTCGAAAATGTCTTACGTAGTTAACAACACTCTTTTCACAGTTGCAGAACTAGAAGTCGAAACCTATATCGTCTCTATATCGATAATTATCTACTGATATTATACCATTATTATATCGAAAGGTATTGCGAGCAGACAAAAGGAATCGACATCAAGAGATTATTTATCTAAACAAACTGTTTATATCTATTTTTTCATTGTGGTGTACATGTTTTCCAGCATTGTATTTATATTACATTGACTATTTTTGCGAAAGTAAACTAAAAAAGTGCTTGACAACATTTTTACGCGTAATAACATAAAACACCTATAACTACAATAAAATAAAATATAAAAAGAAATAAGTTAGAACTGTGATTTGCATGCATATTACTATTGGCAGTGGTAATTTGTTAATAATGGGAAGAACAAAATATCTGCAGAAGGTAATAAATGTATTAAGGAGAAAAAGAGTTAACGAAAACTAATGACCCGGTGAGTAAATATATGCACATTTTTTTTATCGAAACACACTTACTAATTTATTTAATTTTTTTTAGCGCAATTTGACTCGAATTACGCAAAAGTTTAAATGAGGGTAAATGTATGTATCGAGATAGTTCCAAGGCAGTACTATCGATAATATTTCCCGTATAATCGGTAATGTGCGGCCACTAGTTTTGCAACAGATGATTTTTAAAAAGTAAGAAGTGCGAAAAGTGAAAATTGAAAATCTGTTTGGCTAAATCAACATTATTAAAACAAATAAAAGAAAAAAGGAATAGCAGCAATGTGAGAAAAGGAGTTTTTGTACAAGATGAGTAAGGTAAGCAAGCGTCACCTAAGGAGAATAATAAGTAGGGAAAGAAAACAGAATCGTGAAAAGTTAAGACTAGGTGGAAATTACGCTGTGTCGACCGTGTCCACTGCTAGGATCGCTGGAAATGTAGAGGAGGTTCTACCATATGTGCCAAGTCGCTCATTGGAAGTCCCATTTCAGCAGAAATTGAAAATGTGGTCAATTCGTAATAAAATAAGCCACAAAAGCCTTTCTGAACTACTTGCACTTCTTGCAGCAGAAAATATTAAAGTACCTAAAAGTGCACAATCTCTATTAAGAAGTAAGCCCCAGTTAATGGTGCAAAATATGAGCCCGGGACTTTTTTGTAATTTTGGCATTAAGGCGCAGCTATATAAAATTGGGGAAAAATTGCTTGATTATAACACCATAATTGCAGATATAAATATTGACGGTTTACCCTTGTACCGTAGTAGTAGGATGCAATTGTGGCCAATTTTATTACGAGTTGTTAATGTGCAGAATGTATCTGTTTTTGCCACAGGTATATATGTAGGAAACAGTAAGCCTAATTCTATAGATGAATTTTTAAATGAATTTATTAAAGAAGTCAGTGACCTTCAAACTAATGGGTTTGAATATAGTGGGCGTTACATCGCTTTTAAAATACGGGCATTTGTTTGCGATGCTCCAGCAAAAGCTTTTCTTTGTGGAATACCTGGCCACACGTCTAGACATGGTTGCCCGAAGTGCAATCAAGTCGGGAGGAAAAAGGATGGCGTATTAACCTATAGCACGAAAGCCGGAGTAACAGTATCCAATCGGGATTTTTTAGATCGCAAGTACCCCAATAAACATCTATCTCTTTTCAAAGAGAATTTATCTCCACTGGAAAAAATTAATATTAACATGATCTCTCAAGTTCCTCTTGATGTTATGCATTTAATCGATTTAGGGGTCATGCGAAAGTTTATTTTACGAGTAATAAATAATAAATCAAATTACAAATTTAAGAAAGAAACTAAATTGTATTACCCAAAAAAATAGTAGAGTTATCTTCGTACATCACCAGGGAATTTGTTCGTAAACCAAGAACTGTAGATGAAATAGCGAGTTGGAAAGCGATTGAGTTCCGCATGTTTCTTTTTTATTATGGAATTTATGTCTTCAAAGATGAGCTTCCGGGTGATGTATATTATGAATTCCTCCTATTGCATTGCGCGTGTAGGTTATTATTCTGCCCAAAAAACTATAACTCTAACATTGATGTAGCGGGAAATATGTTAAAGTTATTCGTGGAAAATTTTGCTATTGTGTTTGGGGAGAACAGTATTTCGTACAATGTACACTCCCTTCTTCATATTTCAGAAGACGTTAAAGAGCTAGGTACTCCATCGAGTTACTCTGCATATTCCTTTGAAAACCACTTACAAATTTTGAAGTCATATGTGAAAAAACCGACACAAATATTACAACAAATACATAATATGATGAAACATGAAGAAATTGTGGTGGCCCCAAAATTTACTGGTTTTAAAATAAAAAATAACATTATAGTGAGTTTTAATTTTAAAGAATTTATGTTATCTAATAAAAGCCCAAATAGTTACTGTTCCGTAAAACCATTTCAGTACATAAGAATTAAGGAATTTAAAGACATTAACAGCAAAGTTATCAAAGGAAAGAGATTTTTACACCTAGAAAGCTATTTCACAGAGCCCATTGATTCGTATACTATGGGAATATGTACTGCGGACCATATTCTGTCATCTGATATAGAGGAGTTTTCTCTGGATGATGTAGAGTATAAATTAATGTGTATCCCTCTTCTAGAGAAAGTTCTTCTTATTCCAATATTACATACTTGCATGTAACCTTCGTTTATTGTAATAGTTAATTTTTTATCATTTTTTTTATGGAAACAATTACTAATTTTTCTTTTTTTCTTGAGCATTTCAAAAAATATGGAGCACCAAATCCCAAAACGTCGACCACAGCAATTCCAATGAAAAAGGCAAGATGTAGGATTTCATCATTTAACAATTATAATCCGTAATTCATAAAAACTTAAAACAAACTTTGCTTTACAGATGGCATTGACACTGCCCACCTTGGACAAAACATTAGTGTATCCAGTGAATGCACTATAGGTGAAGACATCTTCGAAAATGTATTTAGAAAACTACTATTACACTTAAAATGCCTTTAAATTTATTGTTTTAGAATCCAACCAAGGCGTGTTTGAAGTTGTTTGCTGCAGCCACTGCAACACGTTTGAAAAGCAGTTACAGGATATTGGCAAAAAATTAGACGACCTGCAATTGATAGTCGAAGCACAGAATACTGCTATAATGGATGCAATAGCGGTCCATAAAGTGGCGACTGAGCAATTGATTCGCCAAGAATCAAAAAATGCACCCATCACAAAATATTTCCCAATAAGTGACGTCCCAGAAATGCATCAGTTGGAGGAAAAAATTACCCCTACTAACAGAGATGTATATGTAAGTTAATTTGATATATAGATTTATATCATAGCTCAGTTTACAAATATTATTTAAACATTTTATATATCATTTAAACATATTTTATAGGACGTCATAGCGTCAATAAACGTGGATGGTTCACATGGAAAGATAAGCTTAAAATCTTTCCCAAATTTTTATGCTTCATTGACTGGTAAGATAAATATTCCATACCATTGTTTTACACATATGTATGTTTTTATTTTAAGTTAAATTAAATCTTCTTTTCATTTAGGAGCCATTGCCAAATTACCATTTAAGGGATTGTCGCCGGAGGACGCGCTGCGCAAAGCCATTGCTTTCGAAAAAGCTAAATGCTTTAAGCTTATCGACAAAAAAAGAAGAATTCTGCATCTTAAACTACTACCCCTCCAATTGTTTTTTTTTTTTTAATATAAAACTGCAATAGTACAAAGTTGTAATATTTCAGACTTTAAATTCTGACTTCTTATTTCTGGACTGAATTTTTCTTTTTTAATTTTTATTATAAAATTATTTAAAAAATGTGATTTATAAAACTCGTAAAGAAACCAGAACGAATATTTATTTTAAAATTTTCCCAGCTAAAAACTCACAACAAATATTCTCCTAAAAGTTTGTAGCCCATTTTATTTCGTTTTTTTTTTCTTAAAGAATAAATTTTGTTCACGCGTTATATGAAAGCAAGAAATCAACGCGAACTTTTTGAGTGGAGTACAAAACTGCGTAAACGATTTTTTTTAAGATACATTTTTTTAAATTTTGATGATAATTTCTTTCATGAGTTTTGCAAAAATTTTGATTTGTCAGATTTATGTTAGAGAAGCTGTATTTAAAGTGTTTAAAGTCAAAAAATAAAAATACATATTTTAAAACGAAGGCTTCGGATAAAATTTATCTTGATTGTTAAAGGGATCTTAGAGGTTTTATAACGACTGGTCTCATTCTGCTACCATTGCGACCTACAAAGCGACTAGTCCCTTTTTATACCCATTTAGGTATAAATGGGTACAATTAGTCTCTTCATAGGACATGCTCGAACAAAAGGGAACAGTTCAGTCCATACAAAGAGATGTAAAGTGGGATTAGTCGCATGTTCCTTTGCGACTAATCCCGGACACATCCCGGACTAGTCGCATTTTTTGCAGGGAACCAAAGCTGACACCAACACTATTGCGCTAAGTCAACAATTACAAAGAACTGGGAAATAGCCCAGACGCACGCTCAGCAAAATTGTCAATATCAGCATCGCAATATCCGTCACGCGCCGATTAAAATTCTGGATCGACCTAAAAAAGGAATAAGCAAAATAAAACAATTGCAGTGGTCGGCATGAGAGGATCTGTCACTGTGTTGGTGAGCACCAAAAACGAGTAGCCCAGTAAGAAATTGGAATTAAAAGTAAACAATCTTTATTAATAATTAATAGTATAATGAAAATTAACAAAATGTCTTTTGAGGATATATTCCCTATTATCTTTAAAAGACTTGGAACATAAAAGGCATTGCATGGCATCAAAGGCATTTAGAATCATAAAATATTTCTCGCAGGGCATATTTCGTTTTGCGCTATGGTCATGCGTGATGTTAATTCGTTGATGGCTCGACAACGACTGAACGATAGAGCGTAAGCGTACGGGTGCAGTTAGTTTGCACAATTGTGCTAAGAAATGCCGGCCACTGCAATTGCAACAACATCCTGCATGCGCCGACCAACACCAATTGCTGACACAGGTAGAAATAGGGTATACATATTTAGGAGAGAATAAATAGAATAACTTGTACACTTACATACATATGTAAATTAACTTCCCTGTGTGGGAAGTATTAAAAAAATATATTCCGTACCGCTACGCGCGGTAGAAATTAAACACGAGTGTTCATTTTCGCTTGCCGATTATACACTGACTTTTATTAGTAAAAGCACTTATATTTATATTCTTATAATTCTATGCTTATTACTAAAGATGCTTTGGCATTACATTAAGTGATGAAATGCCAGAGCATTGGATTTCCAATTATTCTCATTATCAAAACAAATGATGGAATATTGGATTCTGCTTACTTATCACAACAAGTGATGTATTGATTTCTTATTAATTAAAGTATTCTGCTGACCAAGCAGTAATACCGTAGGAAGATACAATTTGTTTATATTTATCATTAAGTATCTGTGTGGCTGCTGCCGTTAACTCCCCCCTCTCTAAGATGAATCGTCCCCGATTCAGTATCATTTTTTGATATATTGTAAATTCTCTCTAAAATAGCATTATATGACAATTCTTGAAATTTTAATTTTTTGCTTTGCTTTTTGGTTTTATATAATGTTTTTAATTTTAAAATCTTAAAGATTATGTATATTGTTATTAATAGTACAAGTATTACAATTATGTACCAGAAAAGGGAATGATTTTTAAATTCTTTAATTCGTTCACTCAAAATATTTATGTTTTCAAATTTAAATTCTTTATTCTGTGTTTCCATATATTCTATAATTTAAAAATTATTAATATGATTATTTTTTAAATATTTCCAAATTTTACAATCAATATTTTCATAAATTATATTATCAATATTTGTATAGTTTTCAAATGTTACAAGGTAGACTCCATTTACGGCAGAGTCATCTATAGTATGATTTCCAGAGACTAATATTGCTCCTTCTTTAATTATATCTATATCTTTATGTTTTTCTTTAATTTTTTTACATTTTCCTTTTTTATTGGACAAAATATCTGATAGGCAAGTATTCTTATTATTAATTTTACAATATGTATTTATCATTTCTCTTTTGCAATTTTTTATATTTATATATTCTTTTTTGCATTTTGCAATTTCATTATTAATTATTAATTTACCATCTTCTTGTGTGATTGCTCTTACTTCATAATATTTGCAATCATATATAATTTTTGGGTACTTAATATATATAACTATTACATCTTTATTTTGTACAATTTTAAACTTTGAAATATCTATTAAATCGGTTATTGTCAATCGTCCCTGTTCATTTTTAATTATGTTTTTAATCTCGTCTAAATTTAAAATTGTTGGGTTTAAAATTCCCGCTTTTCCTATAGCTATTGTATTAATCATATTTTGTAATTCAGTTATTAGGAACTGATTTTTCCGTTTCGTTAGAATTTTAATATTTGAGTTTTCGTTAATATTATTAATTGTTTCAGTTAATTGGTTAATAATTCCAAAAATTTTAGAATTTGTTGTGTATTGTTTATTATTATTGTCAATTAATTCGTTTAATTTATTATTTACTAACACTAGGTCGTCATAGTCTGCTGTTCCTGCTATCCACTTGCATAATGTACATATTTCATTTATTCCTCTCCTATATCTTGTATCTTTAATTTGTAGTTGTTCTAATAAAGTTTCTATTAATTCTATTTCTGGATCTGTTTCTAAATCGTTAATATATGCTTTGTCTTGTTCATTGTTTTGTTTAAAATTTCTATATCTGAATTTTTTATTATAATAATTTGTGTCTGAACTTATAAGTTCTCTAAAGTATGTTAAATTAGTGATGTGGAAAATATCTCCGTAGTCACTCTACAGGGCTACATCTCCGTCTTCTAATAATACGTAATCTTCTCTTGTGTAGTCCACAATGTCTGCCATTATATTAGTTATTAACGTTAGAAAAATTAAGGGTATCATCCTCTAAAAATATATAATCAAGATTTAATATTATCTTTATGTACTATTCTATTCCTGTAGTTAATTCTAACTTTATTCCCTAAGTCTTCTTTTACTACCAGTTTCTTGTATCTAGGATTTAGTTTATTTCTCTCTCCTGTTATTTTTTCATAAATTATTTCTCCAGGGTGAAATTGGAAGCTTGTATTATTGCCTGAATACATTTGAGCAATTTTTTCTTTTACATGTGTTTGAAGCTCAGTTAACTCTTCGAAACTATTCTCATCGGTAATATTGAGATTATTTATTTTTAAGATATTAATACCTCCTTTTTTTGGAGTATATTTTTTTATTTTATTGTCGGCATTATCTTCGACTGGCGTCCTAGGATTTTCTTTTCCCAAGTAGTTTAAATTTCGTATTTTTATATTTTTATTTGGTTTTTCACGATTCTTTTTTTGTTTAATTTTGTCGGTAAAATCTTCGGCTGGCGTTGTAGAACTTCTTTGTTCCACAATAAATTTTTTATTTAATCTGCCGGTTTTATCATCGGCTGGCGTTGTAGAACTTCTTTGTTCTACAATATATTTTTTATTTAATTTGCCGGTATTATCATCGGCTGGCGTTGTAGAACTTCTTTGTTCCACAATAAATTTTTTATTTAATTTGCCGGTATTATCATCGGCTGGCGTTGTAGAACTTCTTTGTTCCACAATATATTTTTTATTTAATTTGCCGGTATTATCATCGGCTGGCGTTGTAGAACTTTTTCGTTCCACAATATTTTTTGCATAATTATTATTTTTATTCTGCTGGTATAAATCTTCAGCTGGCGTTGTATAGCTTTCCTGCTCCACAGTATTTATTTTTTTATATTTGCCGGTATTTCCATCGGCTGGCGCTTTTGAAGTCTTTGCTTCCAAAATAATTTCGTCCTCTTTAACGATCTTTAAATTATCCTTACTTTTCTGATGCTCATATTCGCATCCTAAGCTAAATATATCCTCCTCTTTTCCGTTATTTATTATTAATTTCTTTTTTTCCAAGTTAATCACCGCATTAATGTCCTTCAAAAATTTGTATCCTATTAATAGGTCTGCTTCCAAATTTTCGATTTCGTAGAATATTTGTTTTTTACCGAAAAATGTGATAATGTGATAATAGCGTATTATCGAAAATCCATTAATTGTTTTTACTCTCTTTTGTATATCCAATTTATTTTTATTTTTGTATATTCCTGATTTAATATAGCAACTAGTTGCTCCCGTATCTATTAATATTTTAAAGTTTTGACCAGTAACCCTGTCATTTAGAAATATATATGGCAGAGTTAATTTTGGCCTAAAAAATGATCCTCCTTAATATTATTAATGCGCTGTGTCTTAGTCGGTGGCTGCACATTCTGTTGTGTACTTCCATGTGACCTTTTTTCTAAATTATTTTGGTTAAATGTTATTGGCTTTTGCAACATACGGTTGCGTGTATGGATGCTTGAGTCGACATCCATTGGTGTAGGTCGTGGTTGGTTATTTTGATAACCCATTCTTTGGTTGTAATTTCTTTGTGGTTGGACTTGTGGGAACCGTAAATTATTATTAAAATTACCATTATTGAATCTGTTGTTAGAAGTATGTTGCCTGTTATTATTGTTGGGATTTGAATAGTTTTTTCCAAATTGTAATGCGAATGCTGCTCGCATATTGTTGGATTCTAATTCTTGTGCTTTTGCTAAAGCATTTGGTAAGTCGCTTGGCGATAGTGAAAATAAAATGTTTGCTAAGTTTCCGTTTAGCCCCGTTATAAATGTGCGTAAGGCATCCCGCCTATTTTTAGCATTAAATTCTTTAGTTACGGCACTATCTGATCCGTAAGTCATTGTCGTTTTGTTAATTAGCAATGTTAATTTCTCATTAACCTTATTATAAAATTCGATTATGGAGTAATTGCCTTGACGCAAAATACTCATTTCTTGCTCAATTATATGAGCTGGTCGCTTATCGGCGTAAGCGAAATCTAATCGTGCTAAAATAGCATCAAAATTTAAAACTGTTCCGTGGTTGGACAAAATGTCATTAGCATCGTGAGTAATTTTATTTCTTAATATTGTCAATGCAGCAAAATACCTACGGCTGCCTCTTACGTATAAACTCATCGCATTGTTAGCCGATTCCCTCCAGCTAACATATTTATTATGTTTTCCCCCAAATTCTGGTAAAGACTTTATTACTTCTAGGGATTCGTCACAGCGAATCTCTGAATTTATTACTTCAGGTTTGTAATCTGTTATTGTTGTAGACTTCGTTAAGTCTTCTATTTGTCTGCGCATTTCAGATATTTCTAATGCATTCGTTGCGGCAATTAGTCTCATTTTCGCTAGTTAAAGCCATTTTTATTTATTAATTTTCCTTTTCTTTAAATATGGGCAATTTTCAATTTTATGGTTGCTTTTACAATAATCGCAATAATGCAACCTTTCGTATTTTGGAGCACTTGTATTACTCCCCATTTAAAACAAATATTCCTTTTTTGATATTTCTATCATCTCTATAGTCTCCTAATTATAATAATCCTCAAGTGTGGCCTTCTTATCTTTTCCTATATATTTAAAAACTATCTCCACACATTTAATTTTAAGTTTATCTTTATTTACATCCCTTTCTTTTTTGTTAATGCTATCGACTAATACAAATCCTTCAAGATTTCTAACTATTCTGTCGTCGTTATAGTCCAAGTCAGTTGGTAAAGCATCTGTCATTTTGTTGTTTTTTATATTATACTTTTTATTTTTGATCCCTTCTAGGAAAGGAGACTCTTTTATTCTGAAGGGTCTGAAGTTCAGAATCGCAGAATTGAGTTTTTATTATAAACCGGAGGGTCCCCCTTGCGGTGGTGAATCGCGGTTTTTTTTTTTTTTAATATTTTATTATTTGGCTGGTCGAGCCTTCATTTAAAATTTTTTAAGATTTAATTTTGTACTTTTTATTTTTGATCCTTTCTAGGAAAGGAGACTCTTTTATTCTGGAGGGTCTGAAGTTCAGAATCGCAGAATTGAGTTTTTGTTATAAACCGGAGGGTCCCCCTTGCGGTGGTGAATCGCGGTTTCAAAATATTTTATTACTTGGCTGGTCGAGCCTTCAATGATTCTTAATAGTTTAAACTTAATTGCTAAAATTGATTGTCTTATATATTAATGTACTAATATATTTGATAAATATGGATAATAAAATCTTACTCCTTCTTCTCCTCGTCTTTTGTGGTGTGTTGTAATTTCCTTAGTCCTTGGATTCCCTCGATGGCTACGCCGCTGCTTGACGTGCAATGCTTTACTTCAAGTTTAGTTTGGCTTTTCTGCTTGCTCTTCTGCTTCTTCTTCTTCTGGTATTTTTGCAATTAACCGCCGCTTATGGTTTTATTAAATTGTCGTTAATTGATTTTCCATTAGTTATTGAGTAATATCACTTAAGCGTGTTGTTGTTTTTTTTCACTTTTCTCCCTATTTTTGGGATACTTGTTTTTTTTTTTTTTTTTAAAATTTAAAGTGTACTACCTCTCGCACGAGGTTTATTGTACGTTTTTCGGTTAGTGTTCACTAATCGCGACCGTTATGGTTCTAGGGATACATTTCTCTCCCTTTATACGACGAACACGTGCCTTAACGTTGGGCGCCAATTAACTTCCCTGTGTGAGAAGTATTAAAAAAATATATTCCGTACCGCTACGCGCGGTGGAAATTAAACACGAGTGTTCATTTTCGCTTGCCGATTATACACTGACTTTTATTAGTAAAAGCACTTATATTTATATTCTTATAATTCTATGCTTATTACTAAAGATGCTTTGGCATTACATTAAGTGATGAAATGCCAGAGCATTGGATTTCCAATTATTCTCATTATCAAAACAAATGATGGAATATTGGATTCTGCTTACTTATCACAACAAGTGATGTATTGATTTCTTATTAATTAAAGTATTCTGCTGACCAAGCAGTAATACCGTAGGAAGATACAATTTGTTTATATTTATCATTAAGTATCTGTGTGGCTGCTGCCGTTAACTTGTACGTATGTATGTACATACACATACATAATATCGCTCATTTACATTAACACAAGATTTGTATATCTATTACTTTATATTTTTCACAAACAACGTTTATGCCAAAGAAAAAATTTAATGCACTTTACTATTTTATTCAACAAAAACAACTTATCGACAGTTTTCATGTAAATGAGTGATATGTACTTATATGTATGTATGTATATACAAAATAAAACTCATGCGCATTTTAGATTTTAAAAAACATCACTTACCAAGGTTTAGGGTGGGCACAGCATGTGCCTTCAACTTTTTCACACCCACAGCACTTTGTTCGAAGTGCTTAATGCAAACAAATGCATTGTGGGTGGGTAAATCCTGCGTTGGTGGGATCGGTAAATTTTCCACCCACTTCAGGAACTCTTCCTCTCTTTTAGGGAATGAGAAGAATCTTCCGGAAGATTCTGTCTCACACTCGCGAACGCGACACTTCCTTATTCTAGCCATTTTTTTTATTGAAAATTAGTTAAAAGTACTTAATACACTTAGAAATCGAATTGGCGACCGAGCCAAACTTGTATCAACGAAATTGTATCAAAACTAAAATTCCGTTGACGATTTCTTTTTCAACTTTCATTTTTGGCGCAATTTCCGCACCCAAATATATTAGGATTAGAAGGAATCCAAGTACTTGCATATACATACATACATACATAGAATACAAGAACTTTTCCACCAACCAGAAAACACCTGCATATAAATATATATGTTCATATTAGCTTTAACGTATGTACATTGGCTCTCTTTTATATATTTTAACATATTGTTTCCCATTGGCTCTAACAACTACTCAGTTCTGTTGTTGTCGTGCCCCTGATGTTAAGTGGTGAAACGCGCTAATAATTTTCTGTGGTGAAATGCACTCATCCAAAACAGTAAATATCCCAAAATTGAAATACCCCTAAATTTTTGACAGCGTGAACCTTCTCTGTAGATATACGTTCTCTGCTATTGGTACAAAGGTTTAGAAATATAGTGATATTCAAAGGTCAAAGGAAAATATGACCAATAAGTAGCGCACTCATGAACTAAATTTAAGGAGGATTTAATAGCGGGATTCTGTCACCAGTCTCTAGTCTCTATTTGAGACACTTTAAGGTAAAATCTCAATTTGTGACTAGTTACTATTCATTAAACAGTCTCTAGCGCTAGTCTCAAAATATTGCCTCAAGTTTGAGACCTGGTAGTTAGCAGATCACAAATCCAAAAAGAACTCTTGTCTGCCATTTGGAATATACTGAATCATCATAGATATTAATCGATTGTCGTTTTTTTATATATTTGTAAGCAACTCAAAACGAAAAGGTTAAAAATAAATTAATTTTACATAAATTTCGTAAATATTATGAAACAAAGTTAACATATATTTTTAATTTTTTTTTGATAATTATGTTTTTTGACTATGTTATAGAAAATTTAATATTTGTTATCGACATATTTATTTTCATTCAAGTTTAAAAACATCTCTGAATAATGACATGTAATAGTGTTTGTGTTTTGTGACTGTCACTTACAGAATAGCAAAACGTCTCAAGTCTCTAAAATTGTCTCTAACTTAAAATCTCAAATTTAGAGACTTGTGATTGTATTACAGTACAGAATCGTACGGTTAATCTCTTCACTAATCTAGCCGTTCTCACTGCCAATGGACAGATGATAAAACAGATGTTTTTTGCCATTCAAGAATTCACATCATGGAAATAATGGACGCATTTTTTATTTTCAGGTGAATTCAGATTCATTGCGTTCAATTCATTTGTTTGTTTAAATGTTTTTCTCTTTGTAGTGTCTAAATTAGCTGTGATAGTCTAATAGATTTCAAACCCTGAGAAGTAGATGCTGCAAAATCAGAGTCGTTTTCGTGTGGATTACATTCAAATTACCTCAGCGATTAGATTAAGAATCATAATTTTCGTATGACGAAATCTTGTTAATTATAAGATAAGTAGAATAAACTACTCAAGAGCCGAAATCGTGTGATAGTGGGTTTCCGTAAGCAGTCTCTAGTCACTATTTGAGACATTTTGAGGTAAAGTCTCAATTTGTGACTAGTTATTATTCACTAAACAGTATCTACCGTTAGTCTCAAAACATTGACTCAAATTTGAGACCTGATTGTTAGCAGGTCACAAAACTAAAAAGAACTATTGTTTGCCATTTTGAATTTACTGAATAGAGATCATCTTATATATTAATTGATTGTCGTTTTTTATATTTTGTAAGCAACTCAAACACGAAAAGGTTAAAAATAAATAAATTTTTGCATAAACTTCGTAAATATTTTGAAACAAAGTCAACATATATTTTTATTTTTATCGGTAATTATATGACTATATTATAAAAAATTTAATATTTGTTATCGACATATTTATTTTCATTCAAGTGCGAAAACATCTCTGAATAATGAAATGTAATAGAGTTTATGACTGTCACTTACAGAATAGCAAAATCGTCTCAAGTCACACAAATTGTCTCTAATACCATGTTCAGACTGAAAATTTGAAGAGAGTAGATTACATTTAAGCCCTACACAACTCAGCCCATTCTCACTGCATTTGCACTGAATTTATCCTTCGATTTGGGTTTCAAACTTATTATTGCGAGAGAAATACAGTACAAATTATGAAACAAAAATTATCAATTCCAATTTTTAAATAAACAAAGTGGTTATAATCGAAAAGTCAACCATATGCATACATTACATAGTGGCTCATTTTATGAAAAATTCAAACAGAAAAATCCTTTTACATTGCGTGTTTCATAACGCAAAACGAAGACTGCCAAGTTTTGCGAATCTTTCGATGACTTCTTCGGCGGTGATTTCGATGTCATGGTGCGTATGAAGCAACGCTAATCCAACTAGTCTTTCTTGAATCATGGTCGTCCCAAGCCAAGTTTTGATGCGGCGAAGATATCAGAAAGAACGTTCAGAGCTCGCATTTGTTATGGGAAGATAGGTGTGGATTGTTGGGAATATGTCGACATCACATTTTCTTAATGTTTCCAGTGCAGAAGTTGCAATTTCACTGCCTTAAAATTTTTGTTGCTGTTGTCAGAAATAAGTATATAGATTCTTGAATAATTGTGGTCTGATTTTGAGTAATACTTGACGGATGAACGAACAGAAAGTCTATATCGATTATTTTTAGGCACCGGAAGTCCGAACTGAAGTGCACTTTTTACCAAAGGTCTATGGTATTTATAATAGTATATATACGAGGTGTGTTCCAAAAGTATCGCGAATTTTGTGTTTTTTCAAAATTTATTTATTTATTCATGAATATCTATTTTGTCCCCTTCAAAGTAATCCCCATGAGATATTATACACTTCTGCCAACGGTTTTTCCAATCTTCGAAGCACTTAATTTTTTTTATTTTCTTCAGCTCCTCCTTCGTCTTTATCTCGTCAAGAGAAGCGTAACATCGTCCTTTCATGGGCCTCTTCAGTTTAGGGAACAAGAAAAAGTTACAGGGGGCCAGATCTGGGGAATACGGTGGCTGCGGCATCATTAGTGTGTTGTTTTTGGCCAAAAAGTCGCGCCCTAGCAACGATGTGTGTGAGCTGGGGCGTTATCGTGGTGCAAAAGCCAATTTTTGTTCTTCCACAAATCCGGGCGTTTCTGGAGGGTTGCTTCGCGCAAATTGCGCATAACTTGCAGGTAATATTCCTTATTGACCGTTCTTCCCTGTGGCAAAACTCATTGAAGAATTTCATCCTTTTTAATTTTTTCTCTTTACCTCCATTACTTACAAAACCGAAAAAATATTAAAAAATCTATTTTATTAAGATTTTTCTTGTTAAATATAATATATAAAAATTAGTTTTGTTTATATTGAAACAGACGCTCCTTACACTTTTGACTCATGAATTACTGTGGTGTGGCAACATAGGTCTCTTTACCTATGGTGTCTCCCGTCTGCATAGTGAGTACTGTTAGCAATTTATTTCAGCAGCGATTTCTAAGATTTAGATGTTTTTATATATTTTTTTCAAGCAGACATGCTAATCGGGATTTTTGAACGTTCTGCCCCGCGTCTTCTCCCTCGATGCACAGATTCATATCGCGGCAGATGTGGCAGCACCGATTCGCAACTGTAAAAATGGTCATATATTAGGACAATTCAGAATCTGGTGCAAATAGTCTGCTATCTTTGGAATTGCAATTTAGCGAGCATATTTTTGCTTTTACACTAACAAAATGTACAGCGATGCACCTGCTACACACTTGCAAAGAAGCAACACAAAAACGCCATTGTATTATTTGCAACACTGGTTTGCAAATTATTAGCTGTTGCCAAAAATAAAAACAAACAAACAAAAGAAATGGAGCAAACCGGTTTAAACAGAAAAAGAATTAAACGTGAAAAACCAAACAAAAAGTAGAGCGAAAAAGAAATCCAGAGTATACTGGATTTCTTGCAGGAAGCTCTAGAAGTAGAAGTAAGTGATTTAAGTGATTAATTTCAACAATTTATTTAACAATAATTTTAATTTTAAGACGCACTAACAGCTCAAATTTTTTATAAAAAGCTCATTGAGAGCACGAAAATAGACGCCACGTGGGATCTGATACGGTGGAAAGTGCGGCACCTGGAGGCTTCATACAAAAAGCAAGCGATTGGCGAATGTCAACAGGAGCAGGCCCTCTTGAGTCTGATGCTGGGACGTCGAGTGTTGAAGGTAAACGTAATGAATGCGATAAAATTTTGTCTAATGTTTATATTTCAGGCAAGTGTTGCAGATTTGCCCACACTTTAATACACTTATATATATTTGAAAAAAAAAAAAAAAAAACACAAGAGAGTTACTTTTTGAAGTGGTTGATAGTGGCAGTATGTCCATAATGAACGAAAGCGTGGCCAGCCAAATACTAGAAATTACTTTTTCTGATGTCGGCGAAGAAATTGCGTCTCCAATTGATATTGCCAATATTGAAAATTTACCACCAGGCAATGTAAGTGAAGTAATTGTTCCTGAAAAAGCAAAAGATTTCGCGGAAAAAATGAAGAAACATGTCGCAAAATCATCTGCTGCAAATCTGGTTGGTTTTCAAGTCGAGCGTAGGCAAATGTTTAAAATGAAAATGGAATGGGAAAAAGAGAAATATGAAAAAGATCACGCTTTGAATGAAAGAAGATTGCAAGCAGAAATTGAAAGACGACTTAAAAGTCTTAGAATTGGAAACGGATGAAATATTGAAAAAACTTCAAATTGAAAAGGAGGAACGCTTACAAAAGTTTGAAATTGAAATGAAATGTAAGTATTCCTCTCAACAGTAATTTTTCTGTACTTTATTTATCTTTATTTATTTATCTTAATTTATTGATCTCCGTACTTTATTTATTTTTGTATTTTAAAATATTTAATTCCAATTACTGTTGAGATGAATACTTATTTAATACGGTTATTGATGTTTTACTAGCTTCTATCATTCAAAGCGTTATCTTTTTCATGTTTGTCTTGTAAGCTAAATACTTAAATGAAAATAACCATTTATTTTGTATACAAAAGTTTATTGTATAAATATATGATTTAAGAAAACATTAATGCGTATAT
Source organism: Bactrocera correcta (assembly GCA_027475135.1). Classification (NCBI taxonomy): domain Eukaryota; kingdom Metazoa; phylum Arthropoda; class Insecta; order Diptera; family Tephritidae; genus Bactrocera; species Bactrocera correcta. Next base: position 62,497,177 of record CM050322.1, read on the forward strand.
GGCTTGTCTTTTAAATTGTCCAACATTGTTGGGTATATGGTCATCAGGCTCAATAAAATCTTCCGTAGTAGTTGATGGATCTGAACCATCATCGAACGAAGTGGAACCTTTATTAATTAAAATATTGTTGAGAATACAGCAGACAAAAAACCAATCGCATCAAACATAAATTAGTTTTTTGTTGTTACATAGAGGTATCTTAAGCTGCTTAAAGCTTTCAAATTTTTCTTTTAAAAGCCCAAAACAATGCTCTACTCTAACCCAGTATTTACTGTGCCGTAAATTAAATGCTATTTGAGCATTTCTATTTTCAACTTTCCAACTGTTTTGCGTTACTTCTGTAAGGGGTTATTAACGTTCTAGTTAAAGGGTATGCCGAGTACCCAGCAATCCTCTTCTGTCAAGAAAAATATTTATAATTTTGTTGAAACAGTGAGCTATTTCGATATTTACGGGCATCACGCCATCTCTCAGAGTGACCCACCACAACATGTCGAATTACTCGTTTATATTCAAAAACTATTTGTGCTTTTATTGAATATATACATATATGTGATTTCTGGAGAAGTATGATGCATGGTCTTCAATTGGCGGTTCTGCTAATTTAATCTCGGTTCCATCAATATATCCAATACAAAATGGTAACTCATCAAAGGTATCAAATACTATTTTCGATCGTTCAATCTCATCGGGCCAATATATATACTTAGATTGGTCACGCAAGAACACCCTAAACATTCTTTTTGTTATTATCGATATATGTAGTTTCGCCATGTCCCACTCCAAAAATTGTCGCTATTTTTCTATATGCTGCGCTTTCTCTCGACGAATCCAACCGAAACAGTGTGATTGCTAATTGTAATTCGACAGAAAATTGCTTACATGAGTGCGCTTTGTTGAATTCCTCAAATGTCTGACTTAGGTATTGTGCTATAAACTCCTCGCCGACTTCCATAACAACAAATATATTGTCAGCCAATTCATCGAACACTGCATCCACTGTGTCATCATCACTTTCGATTTCTAGAAGAAAATTGTTATTAACTGAAATTCCGCATAAAAATATTTCTTACCTTCAATGTCCATAATTTTATCAGCAGCTTCATCAATTAAAGCGTCAGTTAGTTTTTCTCTAAAACCTTTTTTCGGCATATTTTCCAATTTTTGCGAAAATTTTGTTTACAAACAATGTTTTTCCTCACCGATCAGCTGTGAGTTAATGGTATTTGCAAGGGTTGCATAGAAGTCACAAAAAAGATGTTCACTGTTGACGGTAAATATTTGCAATTGCAAAATTTGGCAAACTCAAATGCACCAGATTCTGAATTTTCCTATTGTAATGCTTTTGTACAAATTTAAATGAAGGCAGTCGGTTTTGGAACTTCAGATTATGGGTCCACGCCTGTCCTAAGACGACTGCGGAAAATAAGTTTATTTTTCGGTCAAAAGTTAAATTGATTGTTTAATTATAATAGTTGGTATTTTGAGAATTGAGCCGCTAGACGCGGAGAAATGTGACTCGTGGATATTATAAATACGGGCTGTATCGATTGCAATCGATTCAGATTTGGAGTATACTGTCGGCACGAAAGTGCGCTCCACAGATGAGATAAAGCTTCAGGAGCGGGAAATTTATGGCCAAAAGCATCAGGGGTCGTCACGTTGGCGATAGCACCAGTGCACGTGAAGTTGGGTTGCAATTGGAATCGACGTTTCCGGTTAAAGATCCAACTAGAAAAGCGACGTTACTTACCACGTGTTGTATATATGTAAGTACTACTTACTAACGTGTAGCATTATTGCCCATGTGTGAAGGCTAGAAAGTTGGAGAACATCTCAACGCATTCAACGACAATACAAACATTTTGAAAGTGTCAAGCAAATATAGTACATGACGAATTAAGTTCAGCAAACAATTGTTCGACAAAGATAAGTAGTGCTTGTAAAGTGTGAGTTATGGTAGACTTGTGTATGAATTTGCTATCAGTTGCAAAAATTACTGACAAGGCTTACGTTGTAAATTTCAAAAGAATGAAGCCGTGATTATGACCAGTGACTATAAAATTATATTGGAATTCGAACGAATTGGTAATTTTTATCATTTGAAAACTCGAGAAAACTTAAACAAACTAAAAATCTAGTCGACTGTAAAGATTTTGCCGTTGAGAAGCAAGAGCGCGAGTTGCATTCCTATACTCTAAACATGTAGTAATTATATATAAGGTTGTCAAAAAAGTCTACGCTGAAAGCGCGTAGTTCTAGTTTTATTCGTCTCATCGGGTCATGCTATATCTTTTTGGAAAGTTCATTTCACGCGCTAACAGGTGTTTGATTGATTGTCGATTCTTTTAAGTCGTTCGTGAGTTATAGCGTCGCAAACATGGAGCAAAGTAAAGAGAAAATACGGCATATTTTACAGTACTACTACGATAAAGGCAAAAATGCATCTCAAGCCGCCAATAAAATTGTGCAGTTTATGGACCCGATACAGTTTCCATTTCCACCGCACAACGATGGTTTCAACGTTTTCGTTCTGCTGTAGAGGTGGTCGAAGATGCGCCACGCTCCGGCCTGTCGTCGAAAATTGCGATAAAATCGCTGAATTGGTCGAAAGAGACTGGCATAGTAGTCATCAAACCGTTATAAACCATTTGAAGAAGCTTGGAGTCACTGAGAAGCTCGATGTATGGGTGCCAAACGAATTGATTCAATAAAAATACCGTAAAACTTTTTTGACAACCTATTATATGTATGTAGTAAATGCTTAATATCGTACTAACATAGAATTTGGCTTCCACATTAAGCTTAGTTGTGGAATAAGAGAGTGAGTATATTTCTGGTATGCTAACTCCAACTCAACTAAAAACATAAATATATATACATATATATATAGCATACATATAACTAAACAAGCTAAAAAGGAATGTTAAAACAGTTAATTCAAATATTAGAAGTGTTAGCCTTAGGATAAGTAGTAAGTGAACTAATAAGCAACGTAAAATTAAGTCAGTCTTAAGATTCAATGCAATAAAGGAAGAAGTAACAGCTTAAGTTTTTTATTTCAACCTTATTTCATTCCTGGCGCAGTCAATTGAACTTTGTCTTAAGACAAACCGAACTCTAAGCTAAATTAAAGAAATATTTAGTGTGTTTTCGGTTACAAAATAAGAAAATTCGTTAATTAAAGTTACACTGAAGCTGAAATACCTTTCATAAATAAGAGTTTTTATAAAAGAAAAATATTTTTTTCGGCAATTCAACGTTTTCTTCCAAGTGTTGCAAACTTTGTGGCAATTTAAAAACCGGATATAATTCGAGTATAAAAATAGTGAAAGTTTCGTAAACAGTAACAAAATTTCAATTATTGTGGTGAATAAAAATAAATATAAAATTTTTGCTAAACTGCGTACAGTGCGTTTAAGAAAATAGCATTAAAAATTGAAAAGAAAAGCTAAATTAATTAAAATAATCGGCAAAATAACTTATGAACGGTCGACAAAAGCGATTTGACAAAACATATAAATTCAGAGGAGCTTATCGAAATAATAAGAAGACAAGAGGAGGTAATTAATAACATGCAGCCGCAACAGGTACAGCTGCAGCACCAAATGCAACAACAACAAGAGCAGCTACATAACCAGCATTTGCAGCAGTTCGTTCTTAGTTACGATAAAGTTATAAGTCACTTTCGCCATTTTAAGCCATTCAGCGGGTAAAAGGGTGGCAATTTACTCGCTGTCATCAGCGCCGTTGAAAGAAGTTTTTGTTGATAGGATAAAATGTTGATAGTCAAAGTGCTAGACGGAGTCCAGTCGTTGTCGAATTAACATAACGCAAAACCAAATATGTCCTGCGAGAAATATTTTATGATTCTAAATACCTTTGGCGCCATTTCTTTTATGTTCCAAGTCTTTTAAAGATAATAGGGAATATATCCTTAAAAGAAATTTTCTTAATTTCCATTATACTATTAATTATTTATATGAAAAAGAACGAAAATGTCTTTAAAGAAAAAAATATATATTTTTTTGCAAAAAATATCTAATTGGTTACGTAAAAACGAATACTTAGATTATAGTGAACGTATTAATGAAAACCTAAAAACACAGGTATCAAATTCCATTGATTTGGAGATTGTTAGGCAGGGTAGGCCGTTTTCCGATGGAGTCTTTATTATAAAAGTGTGTGGTAAAGTTATATATAAATATATAATATATATATATAAATTATTCCCTTCATTTCGAGAAACTGCAAAACTTTTTATTTATCTGTTTATTATTTGCTCTAAGATTTGCATAACGTTTTTTTATAGAATATAGCTTTTAGTTTTATTGAATATTTTCATGTATTTTTGCTCCAACGTGGTGAAAACATATTTAATTTTCAAATTTTATTGAATAATAATTTATTTTATAATTTTGCATATAAAATTTGCTTGATTTTAATTCTAATTTCTCACTGGGCTACTTTATTTTCGTGCTCACCTACACAGTGACAGATCCTCTCATGCCGACCACTGCCTTAATAACTGTAACAATTGGCGGTCATGAAATTACATGCTATACATGATAAATATTTTCCTAAACAAAAGCTTTCTAGACCTCTTTGGTACAAGACAATAAATGGTATCAATCAAGTGACGCACAGAATTATACTCCCATGCCTGATGAATTTAATGCTTCAGGTACATACCTCATCGTGGAAGGTAATTGATTTTAATAGCAAAAAGTATGAAGCTATAATAGGTCAAAATTTTCTCATTCCTCTTAAAGCTAAGATTGATGTAGAGAATATATGTATTTATTAATATATTAGGAAATACAATACATTTTGAAAGAGTTAGTCCGTATTAAAAGCAGGAAATTTGCGCAATCGAATTCAGGGACATGGAAAACTTAGATTTATCTCATTTGAATTCCGAAAACAGCTAATTAATAAAAAATTTATTGTAAGAGTACAATGAACTATTTTGTAAAGAAGGAGACAAACTTTCTTTTACACACGAAGTTAAACATACAATTATTACGACAGATGATAGACCTATCTATTCGAAAATATATATGTATGTATATATATATTAGAAATTCAGAAATAAATAAAAGAAATGTTTGAACATAACATTATTAGAGAAACTAATTCTGCCTATAATAGTTCTTTGTGGGTAGTTCCCAAAAAAGCAGATAAGTAAATCTGGAAATAAGAAATGGCGCATTGTAATCGATTACCGAAAGTTGAATGAAATTACCGTTAGTGATAAATTTCCGATACCCAACATCGATGATACGCGTTGTCTATTTAGACGACATCCTAATCTTTAGTACCTCTTTGTCAGAACACATAGAAAATGTAAAGAAAATATTCAAAAAATTACAATAATCG
>CM050322.1:62503555-62528555 GCA_027475135.1 Bactrocera correcta
AAATTTAGCGATCTTAAACGGCGGCAATAAATCTCTGCGTTCACATATATTTTTGGTAAAATTTCAATCTGCTCATTCTAATTGCGAAACGTCAAAATCTAACAGATCCAGTCAACTGTCAAAGTTTGGTACGTGCGCGGTTCTCACATTTCTAGTGGCAGAAGAGTTGGACGTATCTTTATCTCTGCTATATGCGTATGCAAAGTACTAATATTTCGTAGGCAAGTGAAGGCGGCATATATTACAATACTTTGGCTTGCAAATGCGCAAATAAGCATAGTGGCAGAAATAGAGAAACTGTAGCAGAAACAGCGAATTCCGCTCCTCCCTTCCTTAGCTCCCGCCCGTATCGAACAAAATTTGTGAAAAGTTGAGCCCGTAGGGGCAACGTAGAAATTCGCCATTCTCTTTTGTTTTCATTTGAGCAATGTTGTCATCACTCAATACGCATATAAAGTTTTGTACACATCAAACTTTTCAATTATAACTTTTTATAATATAAAACATCAAAACTGAAACAAAACTATTAAAAATAGTTTATATATTTTTAATAATAGCATTCGACTCTGATTTTGTGTTAGTTTAAGAAAATTTTAAACATATTGAAGACACTGCGTAGTGAGAGAGCAATCAGCTGAGTCGTTTCTACGGTAAAAATCCGAATCGTGGAAATTCTATGGTATCCTACGTAAAGCGGACGGTAGAAGCGGTGTTGGCTAATCAAGTAGATTGCGCTCTCATAAGATAGGTCGTATCAGCTGATTCGACCGATCGGAACCGTTAGGTGCTCTTAATAAAGAAGGAATGAATTAAGCGCTGTGTCTTCACAGAGTCTGGAACTTGCTGCACATAAATAAAACAAATAAGTATTAATTATGAATCTGTCCCCGAACAAAGCCCCGACATATACAAACATATGCACGGTATACGTAGGGGAATATTTGCATCTCTGTTTATCTTTATATGGCATGAATGAACTTTTTTTTTGCAGATTATTAAAGGTGAACGTTTTCCGCGTCGTGTCACATACTTTGCAATTTTTTGTAGGTGAATAAGGTATTGAAATTTTCAATTGTTTAACAAAAGTGTATGTATATAAAATATTGATTTTTAAATAAATCGACCGTGAAAGAATATTTATAATGTAGAACGAGTACACAAAATTTTACTGATTTATCTGCAGTAGTTAATGAGAAAACTGTTTTACCATTTTTTTGTTCTCCAAAATTCAACCTTCGATAATATAATACCTAATGATGCGCTTATTTTCAAAATCGGTGATTCAGCAAAATTCTCATGGTCCACTTGATGTGGTTTGACCCAGTATTACCTTATTCAATAGTTTGCTCTCAACAGCCTAGTTGAACGCCTTTAATCGTAAAACGAAGACTGCGTCGAGAATGGTAGAGTAGTGGTGAAAATTTTAAACTTTTGACGCCGAACTCTGCTCAAGGAAACTCACTATGGAAGACCGAGAAAAACTTTATGCCACTAGTAGAAATTAAGAGACCGCTCAGACAAAAAAAAAAACGGTACTCGGGCCTGTTCTGGAGAAAAAAACTCAAACTGTTTTACAAACAATTTTTGCGAAGTACTTCAGCCAACTATGGCAATGAACAGTTTCTCGATTCCATCACTGTCCCACAATGTACTGAGGGCTATTCCCAAAGTGTTTACAGCTTCAGCTGAGATAAAAGTTAACGTAACAACGTTGAATAAGAAGAAGTTGACAACATAGCACTGCAAATGCTAATAAAGTTATCAAATATTGCTTTCAATTTCTTGTCTCAACTTTTTAAAGACAATTTAATGTTTGGATATTTTCCAAAAAGGTAGAAAAGTCGCCGATTATTACCATAGCCAACCCTGGAAAAGCGCAACGTCGCCGTTATCATATCGACCAATTAGCTTCTTACCCGTTCTTTGCAAGTTTTTTGAAAAAGTATTGCTATTAAAAAATATCTCCTTTTTTCCACGAATACGAACTTATTCCAAATCATTAGTTTGGTTTTCCCACCAAATCACCAACGAGATATGCAGGGCACTTGAGTTGGAAAGTTGCTGCTCAACGATATTTCTTAACGTGGCTCAAGCAGTTGATAAAGAACATATGACATGAAGAACTCACACATAAAATTAAAATGGTTTAGCCGAAAAAAATCCATCAGTTGTTCATATCACACCTTAGAAACAAGTAGTAAAGAAATTTATCTTTTAGGAGTATCCAATTCTGGCTGGAGTTCCTCAAGGCAGTGGGATCAATACTAAATGCTTTATTTACCGCAGACTTTTCAACGAGTGCAAAGTACTAACTTCAACTTTCACTGACGACACCACAAACACACTAGAAAATCACTTAAAACTCGTTGGAAGTTGGAAGTTAAACTGACGCATAAAAGTGAACGAGCACATATGTAAGCACGTCACATTCACTCTGAAGGTAGGTATCCGGCTCCTAAGTAATTGCTCAAGAAAAAAAAAATACATTATTTCTTCAAGTAATTTTGACAGCTAGTTACGCATTGTGAATGATCCACATTAGAAGAGCAAAAGAGAATAAACAAAGAAAATATACTTTGTGTGTAATATATATGTATGTATGTATGTATGTATGTGTGTAGTAACATAAATATTTTCATTGCGATTTAAGGAATATTTTTGATGATTGGTAAGTTTTATACAACATTTCATTATGAACTATACTTCATAATAATGATTTTATCTAATTTAGGATGAATTTAACGATTAGTTTGAATTTACTTCAAGAAAAAATTGTTGATGAATTGTTTTATCGCAAAACCAGGATTGTCAAATATGCATTTCATTAAAAAAACTGTAGTAGTAGTACATTTCTTCAGAGCTGCATATTAGCAAAAGAAAATTTACCCCAGGATATTTTTTTGACCATTTCTTAAGCGTTTCTTTATATGAAGTTTTTATATTCCTTGAGAGCTGCTACTAAGCTTAAAGACGGAAACATGCCTAACCCTGAAGTTAAACAACGGAATGATCGCTCAAGTAAGCGAAGTTTCGCATTCACCTAGATAGGCATTTGATCTGGAAGAGACACAATTCTCCAAAAATACAGCACCTCTGCTTTATGGCTCAAGCCTCAAGACCTTCTATACACTTCAGTCATAAAGCCAATATGGATGTATGGAATACAATTATGAGGCTATGCCTGCGCCACTCATAAAATACAACAATTCCAATTAAAAACTCTAATGAAGAATAGGTGCACCATGGTAGATGGGAGAATACACATAGGGATCTTGAAATACAAATGGTTTACACAGAAGTGACAAATACCTGTCGAAACTGTAAAATCAGCCTAATTCCCTAGCAAAAATTTCATTCTGCTCAGCTAGCCGAGCACGTCTTCACAGAAAGGATCTCTCAGTGTTTTGATGCGCAATGTTTATCTATCGTGCATTACCATTAATGGACTAAATCAGCAATTCACTAATTATTAATATTCTAAAATTTTCGTTATACCATGTTCAGACCGAAAATTTGAAGGGATTGACAGGTGTTTTTGCCATTCAATATTTCGCTCAATATTTATTAAAAGAAAATTTTGTCATATAGCATTAAAAGCCGTCTTCTTTTAAACATTTTTCATACAATTGAAATAATGGACGCATTTTTTTCATTTGGGAAGTCGATTTTCCAACACAATAAAATGTGCGTTTAGGAGGTTATACTTTCTTTACAAAGTAACTGAAATTTTACTGAAAATATAAAAATCTTTTCACGCGAGAGCACTCCTGTACTTGTTTTACGTGTATGGCTTAATGTAAGTATACTTACCACGTTTTGGTAAATCATCACGGACTATTTGCCCCGTTAAATTCGTTGCTGTCGGCGTGGGTGGCAAGGCCAGGTGTGCCGGTGTTGTATTACTGGGGTACCAAGCCCAGCCTCCAGATTGTCCATTAAACATACGTAACTTCTCATATACCGATTCGTTTTGTTGTTGTGCTTGCTGCTCTTTTTGCGAGGCCAAATTTCGTAGAACCCGATTTATAGAGGATACCTTTAAATAATATGTAGCAATTGGTTTAGAACAAAATAATATTTAAGTTTTACGGAACAAAGTGCATAGAAAACTTTAGTTAGTGCAATTCAGATAAAAGATATGTGTTCCGCAAGTTGTAGCGAGAAAACATCCCTGAAATAATTTGCGGTCTGCTGCGGTTACATAGACTCAACGGCCGCGAGAAGTTAATCTATGTACTATTACGGTTTGAGATTGATCAATTAGTTTCCGATTTTTGTTGGTAGGTTATAGCTAAGACAATATTTTAGTTGGAAGATTGCTACCAAATTCAGCCTTAAATAGTCTCTTTCCATTTGAACGTATTTTTTTTATCAAGAATTCAAGTTTAAATAGGGTGACCACATAATTAACACATCAAAGCGGCATAATTTTACTTCTGCGTACAAACACTTAAACACGCGCGCACAAATGTATGAAAAGATAGAACGACGTTCATCTCTTTGATTTTATATGTCGAACATTAATTAACAAGGGAAGTGACACATTTGACCACTCAGTATACATGTATATGAGCGTGCCTGCTTTGAGGTTGATGTACGGTGCGAGTGAAGTCACGTGGCGCATAAATGCGAATTCTACAGATCACCGTGCCAAGATGAAATAAATCATGAAAAGGCGAAGGCGATAAGTCAGATCAAATAAACTGCGGCGCGCACGCTGCCACTCAAGCAAAGTTTGATTACTCAATGCGGTTATAATTTGTCTTAATTGCATGTACTTATTTACGGTTATAAATATTAGTAGCTGGCCAAAATCGTATCCCGTTTCAGTTCTAGTTATTGTACCGTAGACCCGATGAATTTAAATAAGAACTCATTTTTATAGTAAAAACAATTTTAATAAGGCCTTAATTTATATATTTTTAAACAAACAGTTTTAGTAGTAATTGAGGCAAAGCAATAAAAAGGGTGAAAGGCAAATTTTTTTTAATTTCACAATAAGAGTAAGATTTCTTTTGCTATTAAGATGTGTTTTTATTTAAACTTCTCGGATATATGATACAGTAGTTGAAATGAGATGAGCTTGTGCTCTTGATGCATGTGCAGCAACAAAAGTCCCGTTATTTATGGCGTCACCTGCCACGCACAATTATTACCGTTAGCAGTAGCATAAACATATAACTAGTAAGGAAGGCTTAAGCTCTAGAATAACCGAACATTTCATACTCTTGAAACTTTCAAGAATTAAAACCGGGGTATATGTATGAAGCCCACGGCAAGTTTTCACCCGATTAATTTTATTAAAATAACTTACCAATTGGCCAATATGTGTATGCGGTATAGAGTCACCCGGAAGTTAGAAAATCTTTTCATTTGGTATATATTGACCCAATTTAACGCTTTAATTTTTTCCAATTTTCAATTATACATCGCACATTGATCGATATTTTGGTGAAAAATCAAGGGCCCTATTCTGTATCTCGATTCGAAAATGTAATATATTCGAAATTCGGATCTACTTTATAATTATCCGAAAGTTGTACCACCCTGTGCCAGAATAAATACGTACAATTTTCGTTTTTGCTTTCTAAAACTCAAAAGCTAACGAATATTTTATTCGAAAATTGGCTTGAAAATCCGAAAATCGAGTTACAGAATATAAAAAATCCGAATTCGAGTATATTTTTTTTTTGAATCGAGTTACAGAATAGGCCCCCAACTATACGCACTGTGGTTTTAACAATACTGTGCGAGTTACGACCTGAAAACAGGCTTTGCAATGCTTGATCATATATAGAAACATGTGCCATCGAATCGCAGAATGACAATATGATTTGCAAATCTTTACACCCCTTCTTCTATGTAATAAAAAACTATAGACTAAAGACGTTTTTAACTTGGTTGATTTTGGAGTTATTATGAACTGTATGTTTAATTTTAGTTTTCACATTTATACCATGGTTTTGAAAGCGAATGGTGTTCTTAGTTTTTTTAAACCCTGTTTTTATAGAGAACTAAAACTATTTTTTCAAATCTGGTTTGTCCTGTATTAGAATATAGCTCTGTGGTATGAAACCCTTGTTACCAAATCCATTCTGACAATTTAGAGTCTTTTTAAAAACATTTTATTTTTCGTCTTTGGGCATTTCCAATATAATTCTAGATTAAGTCTTCCTCCATACACTAGTCTTTAAAAACTCATAGTCGTAGAGAATTACTTGATATAATATTCTTAGTCATTCATCGACTGCCACTCGACGCATACGGTTGTTATCTCAGTGTGTTCGGTGTTTACTTTGTACAGCGCGCCTACGAGCTAATTCGTTTCACGTGTTTTGCAATTTACTTTTTCTTCTTTCTATAATGATTTTTCTAACTTTTCTATACAGTCAGCTCCAGAGGTAAAATTTTTTCAAAATGTCCCCTGGTGGGACCCAACTGGGAAAAAATAGGTTCGCTCTGTTAGATTCTAGTCCCGAACCAGAAAGAAAAAAAACCAAAGCGACAAAATTTGACCTCTTCCCCACTCTACCAACAAAAGCAAAAGACCATCACCGAATAAACCTCTAAACAAATACTCCTGTTTCGCAATCCATAAATCTTTATTAAACATAAGCTCTGAAATAATAAAAATCAGCGAGCTACGGGACGGAAACCTACTTCTTCTTGTGAAAAACAACATTGTCGCCAAAAAGTTCACGTCTACAAAACAACTATTAGGAGTTTGCAACGTCAAAATTGACTCACACAAAAATCTTAACTCTAGCAAAGGAACCATTTACGCTCCTTGCTTAAATGACGTTCCTGACGCAGAAAATCTGAAGGAAAAGGGTGTGTCGTCTATCTACAAATTCCCCAAGTATGTAAATGGTCAATCTGCTCCGAGCGGAGTAGTTCTTCTTACAATCGACTTGTACTACTTACCGGAATAAATCGACATCTCGTGGTACAAAACAAAAGTAAGACCTTACTATGCTAATCCCATGAGGTGCAAAAACTGCCAAGTTCTTGGTCACACCAAAAAACGTTGTAATAAACCCCCTGTATGTGACACATGTGCTTTGGCACCCCACCCTCCGCCATGCACCCGTTCCTTTTGCGTAAATTGCTCAGGCAATCACTCATCTTCCAGTAAAGAATGCCCAAAATTTGAAAAAAATAAAAAAAAATAATCACTATCCAAACAGACAACAAATGCTCATATCGCGAAGCAGTAAACATACATAAATTGCAAACTCCACCAACTTTTACTTCTTCATCTCCCTCATTCTCTAACATTTTAAACAACTCAACCAACAAAGACAATGACAATAACAAGAAAACAACAACCCAACCTTAAATTCACACAGTTACTCCCTCTCTCAACTCAAATAATAACATAGAACCAAAGCCAAAAGAAACAAATTCACCAAACTCAACAAACAACATTTACTCATTAAACTCATTACCAACCTCAACGGCAGCCGATGACTCTTCCATGACGACTCTCGACTACACTTCAACGATCCCACTCATTTCCAACTTTATTACTCACCTTAACAACTCAACCTCCCACTCACCCTCCGCACAAACAGATACTCTGAATAGACTATGCGTAAATGGAATTTGAAAGGTCTATTTAACAACTACGCTAACCTTAATCTCCTTATCAATCAATTTTCACCACACATTATCGTACTACAAGAAACACACCTCCCCGCTAATAAATCAGCTTACACTCCCAACAACTACGTAGGTTACTTTTATAATCTCCCCTGCATTAAAATAGCTAAACAAGGAATAGCCATTTTTATAAAAAAATCTGTTATACATAAACAAATTCCTATTTCTTCCAACATAGCCCCCCAGCAGTGGAAATCGACATAGGCTTTAAATTTTCGGTAATTACGTGCTACATACCACCGCACCAAAACTTTAACTCCAGAAAAATCATAAAGATCGCCGATTCCTTTTCTACACCATCTGTAATTTTGGGCGATTTCAACGCCTGAAGCCCTCTTTGGGGCTCTGGTTCTACAAACCAGAGGTCAGGAGTTAGAAGACGCCATACTTGCCAAAGGCCTTGTCGTTCTAAATGATGGGCAACCAACACACTTCTCCACACATAATTCGTTCACCCACGTAGACATTGTCCTTTCATCGACCTCAATTGCTCCTAAACTTTCGTCCCTGACATTAAAAGATTTACATAATATCATACCATCGTAACCACCCTGTCTACTCCCAGTTTATATACCATTAAACCGAGAGCAAAATTCTTAACTAAGAAAGCTGATTGGGCTAAGTATTGTTCACTTATCTCCTCTTTTATTCTAGAAAACGCTATATCTGGCAACATAAACGCGGAAGCATCCACAATAAAATCTGTTATACTCTCAGCTGCACACTTAGCTATCCAAACTAATACTAAACAGTTTTCCACAAAGCTTCCATACTGGTCTAAAATGTTATCTGCGTTAAGAAATAGAAAACAAACGTTATGGGCTACCTACAAACACAACCGAACAATCAACAACTTAATACAATACAAAAAAGCCAATGCCACTTTTCGAAAGGAATTAAAAAAATGCAAAAAGACAATCGTTTGTAAAATTTACAGCTAACATAAAGCCTACCTCTAGTCCTAACAAGGTTTGGTCGGATATAAAAGCTCTGTCGGGCGCATCTAAACACCATAAAATCGATTTTATCCACTATACACAAGGCCCTATCTATGACCCCAAAGAGATTGCTGAACACTTTGCAAGTTCATGGTCAAATGCTTCTCATAATTCTAATTTCCACACGGATTTCAACTCTCTCAGTAATATAATTATTCTTAAAACTTACCACAACCCGTAACCTTGCCCTACAGCTTCTCTAATCGAATCAGCAATCTCACTTCACGAATTCGACTCGACTCGACTATGTCTACTAAGTCGGGTAGGTCTCCAGGCCCGGATAAAATACCCTACTACCTCCTCAAAAACCTTCCTTATACCCTTAAACTCCGACTCCTATCCTTGTATAACAGAACTTTTGATAAAGGCACCCTTCCACAAGATTGGAAAAAAGCTGCTGTTATACCTATTCCCAAACCTAACAAAAACAGCCCTTCCGTCCCCAACTTTAGACCTATATCCTTAAAACCCTGTATATCTAAGGTGCTTGAAAAAATTATATCCGTGAGAATTATGTGGTACGCCAATGAAAAAGGGTTGATAAGCTCTAACCAGTTCGCATTTCAAAAAGGTGTCGGTGTCATCGACCCACTTCTGTATTTTGAGCACTGTGCTTTAACAACGCTCTCCGCAAGAAACCACCTGTCCGTCCTTAGTCTAGATTTTGAAAAGGCTTTCGACAGAATTGGTGCACATATAGTTTTACGAGAATTAGAACGCAGGTGCGTTGGAGACAAAATCTACAGTTTTGCTAGAGCCTTCCTCCTGAATCGTAAACTTTTTGTCAGCATAAATAATCAAAACTCTAACATATACCCCTTGCACAACGGCGTGCCACAAGGCTCACCTCTTTCAGTCACCTTATTTATAATTGCTTTTAATGAACTCAGCTGCCTATTATCCCAATACGATACGGTTGAGCATTTAATGTACGCTGATGACGTTCTAATATTTTCTGCTCTCAAAGACCTTACACTAATGACAGAAACTTTCACGAGAATTCTAGATGACATATCAAACTGGTCAAAAACTTCTGGATGTAAAATCTCAGCTAACAAAAGCTCAACCTTCCACATCTGCAGAAAACATAAATGCACCTTTCCTATCCTATCCCTTTCTAATACCCAAATTCCTCACACTAATACACTCAAAATGGTATAATTTTTGATAAAAAACAAACTTACAAGGAACATTGTAAATATGTTAGAATAAATTTAATATCTAGACTTTACATTATTAAGTATTTATCATCTAAGCACTGTCATATACATATGTCAAATCTTGTAAATATTGTAAAAGCACTGACGTTATCAAAAATGGATTTTGGACTCGCGACATATGGACACTGCGCAAAATCTCACCTCGCATGCATCCAAGCGCCTTACCACACAGCAGTAAGAAGAAGCATACGCGCGTTCCCCACCTCTCCGATCAAAGCCGTTTTAGCCGAAGCAGGCCTAGCGAGTATCCAGCAAAGAACTAAATATAATACCATGATGCTTCTACCTAGGATTCTCCATAATGGGAGCAAAACCTTTTTCAACATCCTCGAGACGTCTACAACTAAGAGGAATGCATTGAACAAACGTGGACGTGGACTCATGCAATGCATAGCCCTGATCAACGACAGAAACCAAAAACCAACTTCAACGAATTTTTTCTGCTCTTCAACGAGGCTATTGAGTCTTATAAACCAGAATGGGAACCCATATATACCGACGGGTCGAAAACGGATACTACTACCACGTTTGCAGTATCAAACGATCAGGGTGTCGCTATTACTGTCGGTGCTTTGCCAACATATTGCTCGGTTTTTACAGCAGAAGCTGCAGCAATTTACGAAGCGGTTCTATACGCCTCATCAGCAGGAGAAAAACATATAATATGTAGCGATAGTAAATCAACCATTGATGCACTTCCAAACTCAGCAAATAATTCATGGCTAATACAGAATATACGTGACAAACTCTTCCATCATGAAAACAGCATAAAAATAATGAGGGTACCAGGGCATGCTGGTATAAAAGGCAATGAGACAGCAGATAAACATGCAAAAGAAGGTAGTAGAGAGCCGTTGGTGTTCTTTGCTCACTTTACTACTTTTTACATCAATGAACATATAAAAAAATACTGCCATCGTATGCATCTCCGAGACTGGAATAGTTACCAACATCACTACAGAGATCAAAAGCCAACTGGTGTAAAACCTATCTACCCATCGGACTGCTCATGCCACAACATCAAGACGTTCACTCGTCTTAGAATAGGCCACACTACAAGAACTCAAGAACATTAAGAACATTCTTAACGGTACCGATCAAACAAGCTGTCACCATTGCAACGCTCCCACCCAATCAGTCATCCACCTCATCGATGAATGTCCTGCACTGCATTTATTAAGGAAATCAACCTTTGGGAATAAGAGACCTTCCGACCTTCTCAAAGTAACAAATAGCGATAACATCAGTGCCATTAATAAATTTCTTAAACTGTAACAAAAGACAGTTTATGTCAAAGATATATAACACCACATTCAACTAAATAACCTTACTAAATTTTTTTTTTTACCATAATCTTAGTATTAAGAGCCGAAGGCCCTGCTAACCAGTGCTGATTCTTACAAGTGGATTAATTATTTATAATTAGTTCTGTTTTAAATACCTAAATAAATAAAACAATTAATATTCTTAGTATCAATCCTAAATAGAACAGTTTGCAATCCCTTAGTTCTCATTTCTACACATTTCATTTCTTTTTGACTCACATTTCAAAATTAAAAATACTGTATTGTTTTCTTTTAAGGTTGGTTTGAAATTTTAAGAAAATAAATATTAAATAAAATAATATGTTTAAAATATTCTCCCAATTAATTTCAAATTGATCCTAGTAAAATTCTAAGAGATAGATGCTTCGGAAGTTCCGTCCATCAGGCTACGTCAGCGTAGCTCTTTGCACTTAAAGCGCTTATTATCTCAAAACTCTAGTCATTAAACAAAGAAGTTTAAAATTTTTTAAATAAACATTTCACAGAGTACAGAGAATCGAAATCAAAGTATACATCCTTAGTGAAACCTTAATGAAGCCCAAGGACAATTGTATCTATTTTATCTTTTTGCCAATATCACACATACTTGTAGTACTATTAAAATGCTACATACTAATTTTCAATTCATCACCGGCCATATGGAGCAAAATTAACTAGACTTTCAGTAATTTTGATATTAGTTATATGGGGGCTACGTAAAGTTTTTGTCTAATTTTATAGATTTTAGGAACAACGATACACTGTTGTGAGTAAAAAACGCTCTATCATATTAATTAAAATAATTTACATATTGGCCGATAGTATGCGCTACAAAGACTCCCGAAAGTACCGTTATGTTGAAAGTGGACGAGATAAGGTTACGATTTCATCCATTTTTACAGTGCCGGCAGGGATCCTTAAGCGGTTTTTCCTGAGCGAATTTCGCTATTGTAGTTAAAGAAATATGTACATTTAACCACAGGTGTTTCTTGTTCCTGCGATCCCCTGTACTAAATTACAGCCCTTCATCTTAATTTAGTGTTAAGTTACTGCACTTAAAAGTTTTCGCTTAATGGCCTTTTGTGATTTTTATTATTTGTAAGTACATAAACTTAAATCTATCTTGATTAGTTTTAGGTGAAACTATTAACCGTTACATAAACAAAACTATTATACTTTGTAGCAACAAGTTGCAAGAATATAAAAAACTAAATGTACCCTTTTTTTAACCTCCGAAACGCATTTAACTCCTCTATAAACAAAACCATAACAATTTTTTTAAAGTTAAATCTCCAAAGTAAACAGAAATTTTATCTTCATGGATTGTCCAGTGAGAATTTCATTGGTTGGAAGTGAAGTTATTGCGTTTTAGGTTTCATTATGGTTTTGTTACCGGTGCGGAAATGGAACATCTCCAGTTCATCGATTTATCGCATTTTGACCGAACATTTGGGCTTTAGAAAGGTGTGTGCACGGTTTGTTCCGCACAAATTGACTGACGACCAAAATTGTGTTTCATCGATCGACGCTTGTGACCGATTATTTAACCAAAAATCACATTTTAACCATCCTGTTTACTTTGGAACGCACCTTGTATGTGATGAAACTGTTTAAATATTTTTTATAATTTTATGGTATACCAGTGGACCCCGCGTTGCTGTGGTATACATTTTATACTATTATTCATATAACAAACTTTTCAATACAGTGACATTTTTATTTACCAGTAAGGGTGAAAACGTTTTTGTTGGTATAAGAATCTATGGGATTGTAGTTGAGGTTTAATTTTGAATATGTTCATACAAATAAATGTCAATCGAAAAAGAACGGATGTAAGGCGCCTCAGTTATGTTAATAGTATCTGTCAGTTCTAGTTAAAAAAAGTTCTTTATCGAAAGAAGAAACCTTGGTTAAGGTTACCAGAATTTAACTTACAAATGGCTGCCAACTAAACATTGAGAAAATGGTCCTTAAGAAATGGCATTTTACTAAAAATTACAATTACAGTTGAACTTTCCTAACTCGAATCAACATAATCCACCAAAAAAATTCGAGTTAAGGCAGGAAATTTGTATGCAATTTGACTTAAATTGCTAATTCAAGAGTTCGAGTTATGGAGAACTTCGAGTAATGGAAATTCAACTGTATTATATTTTTGGGGGATTGTGAATGCATGCGTGTAATTAGAAAAATACACAATGAAATCTCCCATAAACAGACACTGACAACCAGCCTTTCTATCCAGTTATTAGAGTTGTCCACTTAAGAGAGCGTCGATTTATTTCAGCATAGCTTTCACTATATTTCTTATTTACTAATTGTTTTGACTATCCTATCTTCTAGTTGATTAAAGCTGGACAGAATGTGCTAAATTTTGCGAAAATCGGTTTAGGAGTCTATCGCGGACAAAACAACGTCACATGTAATTTTTATATATAAAGATTAAAACAACTGACTTTTGAACTTTCATAACTTAATAGAGTGAATTAAGTCTGTTAGCTTTCCATTAATAAATGGTTTAACTAAAATTTAGCGATCTTAAACGGCGGCAATAAATCTCTGCGTTTACATATATTTTTGGTAAAATTTCAATCTGCTCATTCTAATTGCGAAACGTCAAAATCTAACAGATCCAGTCAACTGTCAAAGTTTGGTACGTGCGCGGTTCTCACATTTCTAGTGGCAGAAGAGTTGGACGTATCTTTATCTCTGCTACATGCGTATGCAAAGTACTAATATTTCGTAGGCAAGTGAAGGCGGCATATATTACAATACTTTGGCTTGCAAATGCGCAAATAAGCATAGTGGCAGAAATAGAGAAACTGTAGCAGAAACAGCGAATTCCGCTCCTCCCTTCCTTAGCTCCCGCCCGTATCGAACAAAATTTGTGAAAAGTTGAGCCCGTAGGGGCAACGTAGAAATTCGCCATTCTCTTTTGTTTTCATTTGAGCAATGTTGTCATCACTCAATACGCATATAAAGTTTTGTACACATCAAACTTTTCAATTATAACTTTTTATAATATAAAACATCAAAACTGAAACAAAACTATTAAAAATAGTTTATATATTTTTAATAATAGCATTCGACTCTGATTTTGTGTTAGTTTAAGAAAATTTTAAACATATTGAAGACACTGCGTAGTGAGAGAGCAATCAGCTGAGTCGTTTCTACGGTAAAAATCCGAATCGTGGAAATTCTATGGTATCCTACGTAAAGCGGACGGTAGAAGCGGTGTTGGCTAATCAAGTAGATTGCGCTCTCATAAGATAGGTCGTATCAGCTGATTCGACCGATGGGAACCGTTAGGTGCTCTTAATAAAGAAGAAATGAATTAAGCGCTGTGCCTTCACAGAGTCTGAAACTTGCTGTACATAAATAAAACAAATAAGTATTAATTATGAATCTGTCCCCGAACAAAGCCCCGACATATACAAACATATGCACGGTATACGTAGGGGAATATTTGCATCTCTGTTTATCTTTATATGGCATGAATGAACTTTTTTTTGCAGATTATTAAAGGTGAACGTTTTCCGCGTTGTGTCACATAGTTTGCAATTTTTTGTAGGTGAATAAGGTATTGAAATTCTCAATTGTTTAACAAAAGTATATGTATGTATATAAAATATTGATATTTAAACAAATAGACTGTGAAAGAATATTTATAATATAGAACGAGTATACAAAATTTCACTGATTTATCTGCAGTAGTTAACGAGAAAACTGTTTTACCATTTTTTTTGTTCTCCAAAATTCAACCTTCGATAATATAATACCTAATGATGCGCTTATTTTCAAAATCGGTGATTCAGCAAAATTCTCATGGTCCACTTGATGTGGTTTGACCCAGTATTACCTTATTCAATTGTTTGCTCTCAACAGCCTAGTTGAACGCCTTTAATCGTAAAACGAAGACTGCGTCGAGAATGGTAGAGTAGTGGTGAAAATTTTAAACTTTTGACGCCGAACTCTGCTCAAGGAAACTCACTATGGAAGACCGAGAAAAACTTTATGCCACTAGTAGAAATTAAGAGACCGCTCAGACAAAAAAAAAAAACGGTACTCGGGCCTGTTCTGGAGAAAAAAACTCAAACTGTTTTACAAACAATTTTTGCGAAGTACTTCAGCCAACTATGGCAATGAACAGTTTCTCGATTCCATCACTGTCCCACAATGTACTGAGGGCTATTCCCAAAGTGTTTACAGCTTCAGCTGAGATAAAAGTTAACATAACAACGTTGAATAAGAAGAAGTTGACAACATAGCACTGCAAATGCTAATAAAGTTATCAAATATTGCTTTCAATTTCTTGTCTCAACTTTTTAAAGACAATTTAATGTTTGGATATTTTCCAAAAAGGTAGAAAAGTCGCCGATTATTACCATAGCCAACCCTGGAAAAGCGCAACGTCGCCGTTATCATATCGACCAATTAGCTTCTTACCCGTTCTTTGCAAGTTTTTTGAAAAAGTATTGCTATTAAAAAATCATTAGTTCGGTTTTCCCACCAAATCACCAACGAGATATGCAGGGCACTTGAGTTGGAAAGTTGCTGCTCAGCGATATTTCTTAACGTGGCTCAAGCAGTTGATAAAGAACATATGACATGAAGAACTCACACATAAAATTAAAATGGTTTAGCCGAAAAAAATCCATCAGTTGTTCATATCACACCTTAGAAACAAGTAGTAAAGAAATTTATCTTTTAGGAGTATCCAATTCTGGCTGGAGTTCCTCAAGGCAGTGGGATCAATACTAAATGCTTTATTTACCGCAGACTTTTCAACGAGTACAAAGTACTAACTTCAACTTTCACTGACGACACCACAAACACACTAGAAAATCACTTAAAACTCGTTGGAAGTTGGAAGTTAAACTGACGCATAAAAGTGAACGAGCACATATGTAAGCACGTCACATTCACTCTGAAGGTAGGTATCCAGCTCCTAAGTAATTGCTCAAGAAAAAAAAAATACATTATTTCTTCAAGTAATTTTGACAGCTAGTTACGCATTGTGAATGATCCACATTAGAAGAGCAAAAGAGAATAAACAAAGAAAATATACTTTGTGTGTAATATATATGTATGTATGTATGTATGTATGTGTGTAGTAACATAAATATTTTCATTGCGATTTAAGGAATATTTTTGATGATTGGTAAGTTTTATACAACATTTCAATATGAACTATACTTCATAATAATGATTTTATCTAATTTAGGATGAATTTAACGATTAGTTTGAATTTACTTCAAGAAAAAATTGTTGATGAATTGTTTTATCGCAAAACCAGGATTGCCAAATATGCATTTCATTAAAAAACTGTAGTGGTAGCACATTTCTTCATAGCTGCATACTAGCAAAAGAAAATTTACCGCAGGAAATTTTCTTGACCATTTCTTAAGCGTTTCTTTATAAGAAGTTTTCATATTCCTTGAGAGCTGATACTAAGCTTAAATACGGAAACATGCCTAACACTGAAGTTAAACAACGGAATGATCGCTCAAGTAAGCGAAGTTTCGCATTCATCTAGATAGGCATTTATTTATAGCATTCTGCTTTATGGTTCAAGCCTCAAGACCTTCTATACACTTCAGTCATAAAGCCAATATGGATGTATGGAATACAATTATGAGGCTCTGCCTACGCCACTCATAAAATGCAACAATTCCAATCAAAGACTCTAATGAAGAATACGTGCACCATGGTAGATGGGAGAATACACATAGGGATCTTGAAATACAAATGGTTTACACAGAAGTGACAAATACCTGTCGAAACTCTAAAATCACCCTAATTCCCTAGCGAAAATTTTATTCTGCTCAGCTAGCCGAGCACGAGTATTCAGAGAAAAGATCTCAGTGTTTTGATGCGCAATGTTTATCTATCGTACATTACCATTAATGGACTAAAGCAGCAATTCACTAATAATTAATATTCTAAAACTTTCATTATACCATGTTCAGACCGAAAATTTGAAGGGATTATATTACATTTAAGCCCTTCACCAATCAGGCCGTTCTCACTGCCATTGAAAAGATGAAAAAAACAGCTGTTTTTGCCATTCAAGAATTCACATCGCTTAATATTTATTAAAAGAAAATATTGTCATATTTATAGCATTAAAAGCCGTCTCCTTTTAAATATTTTTCATATAATTAAAATAATGGACGCATTTTTTTCATTTGGGAAGTCGATTTTCAGGTGAAATTAGATTCATTGCTTTAAAAAAAATTTGTTTGTTCACATTTTTTTCTGATTGTAGTGTCTAAATCAGCTCTGATAATATAAAGATTTCCAATGCTGACAAGTGGATTTCGCGAAATCAGAGTTGCACCGATAGATTTAGAGTGGATCAGTTTCGAATCTCTTCAATGAAGGGATTTTGAACTATCATTTTTTTATGACGACATCTTGATAAATTTGTAAGATTAGTGGGATAAACTACTGAACAGCCGAAATCGTGTGAGTAAGTGTCGGTCTGAACATGGTATTAGGCTTATATTATGAAAGCAGTTTCAATATATAATTTCTTTGGTGTTAAAAATGATATTATCTCCAGCAATGCTACATTCTTCAAAATATCTCGGATCACGGTGGCAAGCTTTTGTGAAGAAAATTCTTTATTTTTGAATTTGAATTGTACTCCAGATTCGGTAAAACCGATATTAACGTTTTTTCATGTTTTATATTAATCTTGCCATCACTAAAAATTTTATGCGCCGTTGATCTTTACAAATTAATATAAGAAGGATTATATTGGGTAATGTCTTTTCGTATATCTAATCAAACTTTAACTTATTTTTTTATATAATATTTATACCAATAAATTAATAAACAAATATGAACCATTTTGGTCGACCACTTTTTCCATTTTTCTGCTAGAGACATTATTCCATCAGTGTAAATCGAAATTCAGTCTCCGTAAACTTCACAAATTTAATTGGTGGCTTGCGTGGCACTTTTTCCTTTTTTATACAAAAATTTCAAAATATAGTGAATTTCTTCATTATTTTCACTAAATTTTGACAGATCTAAATTTTTGTCAACTTCCCCGAATTTATTTTTTAAATGAAGCTTAGAATCTCACCTTTCCAACACTACATGGTATGACACAATGTGATTGGTAGCCCTGGAGATATACGACTGCAACGACATCTATTGACAAAATACGAAAAGACCTTTTTGACCAATAAAATGTGCGTTTAGGAGGTTATACTTTCTTTACAAAGTAACTGAAATTTGACTGAAAATATAAAAATATTTTCACGACTTGCGAGAGCACTTCCGTACTTGTTTTACCTCAACTTAAAATATTAAACAGCGGTCGACTGTGAATGCTTCTATATACAGCCATGTTCATAGAAAATGCATCAATGATGCGGATAATTGTACGGTACGAACTGTGAAGAAAAATCTATTCGTAATGTTTTGAGGGCACTTTTATTTTTACGGGACTGGAGAACTAAAGATCGTTGACGGAACAGTGAACTCGGAAATGTATTTAAAAATTTTGGAGAACAGTTTGGCGGCCGCAATGGAAAACCACTTTTCGCACTGTAAAAAATTTATTTTCGAAGACGATTCTGGGCAAAAAAAACTAGTATAATTTTTTTTTGTCAACAGAATATTGAAAGGTCCATTTAAATATTTTTAATTAACTTTTCAAAAAAAATAATAATTTAGAAGTGTTTTATTATTAAAACTATGTTTTTATAAAGTCAACAAAATATTGAAAGATTCTGTTAAATATTTTTAATAAACTTTTGAAAAAATAATAATTTAGAAGCGTTTTATTATTAAATCCATTTTTTTTTTTTATAAAAAAAACACTGGATTGTACTATTTACTCAAAAAAACCTATAAATTTAATTGGATTTAAAAATATAGGACCCTGTCACAACTTTTTCTTCTTTTACTAATGAATAAATACTGGTATTCATTTAATGAAAGAAAAAATTAAATGCAATAGTCTGCAAAAATAATAAGAAGCGTCAAAACTATAGTGATGAATTTTCTATGATCGTGTCTGTAAGTCAATTCCAAAAGTAGTTGTTCGTCCACGAAGTGCTTCTAAGCAAATAGTTGTCCATTTTCTTTTTTTTTTTTTGTTCTGAGTTGTACTCAACCATTTGTTGTCAGTTGTTTTTAAATAAATCAGGAAAACCAACCTCCGAAGACGGATCACTCTTCACCACGACAATGTCAGCTCTCACACATCGACTGACACAGCTGAGTCATCTTCGGTATAGTCATGACTTAGCACCGTGTGACTTCATTTTATTCCCGCTCGTAAAATATAAACTAAAAGGTCAATGTTTTCGACACCTGATATGCGTTCAGAACACCTGTTTTTGAGATAACTCCATCAAAGAGGCAAAACTTCGACAATTGGTTCACACGCTTGCAAAATTGTATTAATCTTAATGGAGAATATTTTAAAAACTAAAAAAACGACTTTTGATGATTAATAATATTTTTTTTTTGTCTTCTTAACCCGAAATATAAAAGCAACCCTCGTACTATGCCCAACTCATTTGATTTTTTTTGTATGTTTCGTTTATTTTCTAAGTTTTAGTACCTACTTAATACTATAGGTTTTTATATGTTTAATGCAATAAAATTTGTTACTGTACTATATCTTGTTCTTAACTATACTCTGTTGACATTTATACATACATACATATGTAATTATATCTCTTATTATAAATATATTGTATTTTAGGGCATTATTCCGATTACTTTGGTGGAGGGATAAAAACACCGAGTTTCCGTATAAATGGGGTATTTGCGAATAGGGGAGCTTCTCCAAAAATAATATAAAAATAACTTTTATATTAATATTCACGATTAAAAGTTCAAAAATTTGCACTTATAACACATAGTATTTCTCTATGTTTCATTAAATTTTTTCACGTTTTTCACTCTGTTTATTTAAATATACACTGCAAACATTGAAATAAGTTCACATTTCACTTTGAGTTTGCTATATTTTACCTAAATTTATTAATTTAAAAATCACTTAGCACACTCATCGTTGAAAAGGTTAGATGCTTACAACTATGAGGAAAACGATCGTTGCCACATCTTAAACAGCAAATATGTAGGATTTTTAACGATTTTTCTTTGTTTGTTTTTTCGCGTGATTCTTTTTTCAGTATTAACTATAATAAAAATACTTTCTACATATGTACAGTTTGTCAAGTTTTGACATCTATTAATCTAGCGAAATTCAGAAATATTACCAGGAAAATATTTACATTTTATTGGTTTTCTTTCAATATTTGGTTTTATTTAACAAACAGATATAAATCATAAGCCAACAATAGAAAGTACAGTTACTCATTTTGAAAATAACACAAAAATAAGAAGCAAAACCAAAATAAACTCCAAACACTGCTGTCAAGAAAGTTTTTTTACATTTGCAGTTAATGGTTTTAAATTAAATACGTTTAAAAAAGGAAATATGAATAAGTACTTTGTATGATTGCCCCGGGCATCTATAACACCTTGAAGTCTGCTTCTCTTTGAATTAATCAATTTTTGAGCATCATAGCTCTGGGGTATCTTATACCATTCCTCTAAAACTACATTTTTGAGTTCTGTTCGACCTTTTGGGTGCCTTTTTGCAACTTTTTTCTTCAAATACGCCCATTAGTTTTCTATTGGATTCATATCTGGACTTTGGGCTGGTGTATCCAATACTTTACTGCAATTAAAAAGGAGCCACGTTCTCACCATGTGAGCTTTATGCTTTGGGTCGTTGTCCTGATAGAATTTAAACTGAGGTCTGTTGTTAACAATGAACCCAAATTTATTCCCATCTTATCCTCTATAAATACCATATCACCCATTCCCTTGCTGGATATGCACCCCCACACCATGACTGAAAGTTTGCCAAATTTCACAGTTGGTATAATATTCTGCTTTTAACGGCTACCTCCACACTCTATTGGGCCCATCATTGTAATACAGCATAATCTTACTCTCATCGCAGAATATCACATCATTCCAGTAGCTGTCTGGTTGACGCCGGTACGTTCTAGCGAAAGATAAGCGCTTTTCGATGTGCAGTGCAGAGAGCAACGGTTTATTTCGAGCAACTCGTGAAGTATTTTAATTTGTTTTCTCAAAACTTGGCGGATTGTTTCATGAGAAACTTCGATCCCACATTCATTTTTAAGTTCACTGGCAAGATTTCTCGTCGAAATTTGAGGGTTTGCGACTACTTTTCTCAACAAAATACGTTCGGCACGCTGACGATGTTCTGGTGTATTCCAAAAACACTGATCAAGCAGCAGTTCTAAGAACCTTCTCCGATATCCTCTCCAAAATCTTTTCCTGGTCGCAAACTTCCGGCGCTTCAATTTCCCCTAGCAAATCTAAATTTTTGCACATTTGTAGAAAAAGAAATTGTAGCACCCATACCATAACTTTTTCCGATGTAACCATAAATTGTACAAATAGTCTTAAGTTTTTAGGTATAATACTAGACTCTAAGTACTCTTTCGCTCAACATTGTCAATATGTAAGAGATAGACTAATGTCCAAACTATTAATAGTTAAGTACCTCTCCGCAAAGCGCTCATTTCTCGGTCCGGCATTGTTGATTAACGTAACCAGGGCACTTATGGTCTCAACTATACAATACGGTTTGGAAGTTTATGGACATCACGCAAAAAATAAGTTGAAAATGCTGACTGCCCCTTACCACGCTGCAATTCGAAGATCGCTGCGCGCGTTTCCAACGACTCCCTTAAATAATTTATTTGCAGAATCTGGGCTAAATACAATACTCGATGACGCCGAAGATTCAGTTCGCAAACTCTACGCTAAGCTGATGTTTTCACCGAACGCTCTTCTTACAAAGGACCTACAATTAGCGATTTCGCGCAAACGGCCACCCAAAGTACAATCATCCGTTTACTTATGTATCAAATTCGCAAAGGATAACGGCCTTCCACTCCAAAGGCCTCGTATTCGCAAAAGCGTTCATCCGCCGTGGCTGTTTAAAAATGATTCTTTTATCAATGAACTTGTCCACCTGCGGAAGGCGAATACTGCCAACGATGTATACAAGGCAAATTTCCTCGAAGTAGCAGCGAAATACAAATCCACTGGATGGGATCTGATTTTTACCGACGGTTCAAAATCATCACAGACTTCATTTGCTGTCGTGAAAGAACATGGAGAAGTAATTACTTATGGTACTTTGTTTAATTTCTGCTCGATTTTCACAGCAGAAGCCGTGGCAATATTCAAGGCGATGCTTTATTCCGTACGAAATAAAGGAAAATTTATAATTTGCTCTGACAGTATGTCATGTTTTCAAGCTATCAAGGAATGTAACCAAACCAACCCCGTTATTGAAAACATCCGAAACATCCTTATTTCACACCCTCGGAATATCAAAATCATGTGGGTCCCCGGTCACGCAGATATAAAGGGCAACACGATTGCTGATAAGGTCGCTAAAGATATGGTTGTTACACCTACCATAACTTCCAACGTCCATTTTAAAAGAGATATCTACCGGTTTATAAATAATGAGAGGAAAAAAAAATTGCTATCCGAGTGGAGCCGGTATAGCCATCACTACTCCTCAATCAATCCCAGTCGTACAAAACCCTGCTTCTCTCCGACCATGCCGACAAACTACACAACTCCATATACCCGACTCCGGCTTGGCCACACGATTATTACTGCCTCTCATTTGCTTCAAGGCGCTACTCCTAGTTGCTGCCCGTTCTGCAACTTTTCACTCAGCATTAACCACCTCTTGGATTGCTGCCCGAAACTTGATGTCCAAAGACAACTTCATTTCAATGGTATTAACCCCACACAGCTGCTAAAAAACCCGCTGGACAATAACATCAGCAGGATATATAATTTCCTCAGAGATACCGACCTACTCCGACGCATTTGATACCGCCCTAGTCAACATGCCAGCCGAAAGCCTCCGATGCTAGTGCTGCGTTATTTATAGTTTATGTAATAATTTTATTGTTATGTAAACTTTTATAAAATAAAATAAATAAAAACGTTCGGCACGCTCAGATATTTTCAGAAGTCTTCCACTTACAGCTCTTGGCTCAAGCCTATTTTCATTTTTTGCACGATTTATTATATTATAAATAGTTTGTCGCTTTACAGAAAACATTTCTGATAACTTTTTCACGCTTTTTCCTCTTTTATAGTTATAGTAAATCAACTGAGTCACTTCAAACGATATCCTTTTTCCAGGCATTTCTTATAATATACGAAAATATTAAAAATTTTACCAACAAATTACTCCAACTGACACGTTATGACTGACTGATGACTAACACGTGTGTAACTACTCAGTGAGATAACGGTATATCAAATAATATCAGGAAACGATGCCGAAAATAGATATGTAAGACCACTTTCTTGACAGCTGTTTTGTTTCGTATTTTTGTTTTTGTTTGCTTTGGTAGAAGCAAAAAATTTACCGCTATAAAGCAATGGTAGCTACGTAAATAAATGAAATAATTTTGAAAGGCTCTCTAAATTCATCAGAAACGCTGGCTTTAGTTAAACAAATGCAAATAATGTGAATATTTCAATATGTCAAAACAGTTTCTTGACAAACTGTATGTATATGGGTAATATGTGATTTATGTGACTGAAGTACTTTCGCGTAGTACTCCTTTCTGCGTTGGCGGCCTTCGGCAGCGCTCTAAAAAAATAATCCTGATCGAGCGAATACTCGGGGTGATCGAAGTACTTTCGCATAGTACTCCTTTCTGCGTTAAAAATAAAAAAATATATTTAGTTTTCGTTAGAAAATGGTTAAAGTGGTTATATTTTCTGGGTGTCTTGCACTCATATTGAAACAAATTTGAGTTTTCGTTATAAAATGGTTAAATTTTGGTTATTATATCTGTCAGCGATTTCCATTTATTTTTGATAATACGTTGTTTTATACTATATATTAGGTAACAATATATATAATATTATCATATAATATTACTATATTATATTACTTATATGTTTATTAAATTAAATAAAGAATATATCCATACGCATGGATAGAGGAGTTTTTGGGACATAAGGAATTTCAGCGAATTTCCTTATTATCACATGGCAGCGCTCTATTTCGTCGTAATTTTTAGCACACACATGATGGTCACTACGAGTGAAAATGGAATTTTTAAAATAAAGATTTTTTAGGTAAAAAAAGCTGCTAAAAGTGTAAAATGTGGGTTTATTTGAGGTCGAATATCTCGTAAACTAAGGGTTTGTGGTACCTATAGCCCTATATATTTTTTAACCAAGAGGACTTCCTCTTTCCAACGGAACCTTCAAATCGCGGCGCCAAAGAAATCGGAATTGTGCCTATTTTAGGATTTGTCGAAATAGACTCTACGCCAATAAAGAAGAAAAAGATTTGCCGAAATAAAATGTTTCTCTTTTACTAAGTTGGTATGTGGTATTACAATATAATGCTACCGCGTAAATGGTGTCTACGCCAATAAAGAAGAAAAGGAATTGCCGAAACAAAATATTTCTCTTTTAACAAGTTGGTATGTGGTATTACAATATAATGCATACGAATGGCGGTTAGTAATGTAAGTACAGGACGACATGTTACAATTTGTGTGCTGGCGCTCTTTCTGGCGCAGACATTCGTGATTGGTTCATTACTCCACAGCCAATGGGTAACAACAAATAAAATTCCAGGCAATGGCAACTGTAGTGACAGTAACAGCTGGCTGTGAGAAAATGCGCAATGGGAATTATTTTAACAGAAAAATATAGCAGTAGAGTAGAACAAACTAATTTGCACAAA
>CM050322.1:62529555-62550908 GCA_027475135.1 Bactrocera correcta
TGTCACCAGGATGCGCCATTTTATTTGCATCTGTCGCTAAACCGCCCCCCCCTCCCCCCCCCCTCTCCAATTATTTTAATTTTTAATGTTTTTTTTGAAAATTTTTTTCCTGTATTCTTAAGATATCATTGTAAAAAATTGATATAATTGTAAAAAAAAAACACTATAAAAAATGGATAGTAAAAATATGTTTTTTTTTTTTTACATTTATTTTATTCAAAATATTCTCCTTCTGCTTCAATACAGCTTTTTGCACGGTCCAAAAGCATGTCGAACGAGTGTTTTAGCTCGTTGGCCGGTATGGCCGCCAGTATGCCGGTGCAGCCTTTTGAAAGGCCTCTAAGTCTGCATAACTCTTTCCTTTCATGGGCAAATGCATCTTTTAGGAAAGGAATTCAATAAAAATATTATAAGAATTTAATAATTATACTTATTTTCTTTTGACGGCCATGAAGCATACGAGTAAATTCTAGTGATATTCGATAATGATTTTATTTTTATTTTATTTTATGAAAATATTTATTTAATTAATAAAAATGCACAATAGCGCTATTCTTTAGAAACTAAAATTTATTTTGATATAAAAATTAATGGATATTAATAAATAAATAAAAATCTGGACGCTTAATGGGTAGAATTATACCTAGTATAGATACTAGTCTAAATATATCGGTTATAATAATCATAATTAAACATTAGAACATTAAAGTTAAGAAGTTCGTAATATGCCTTACGATTAAACGTGATGAAATCGAGTTTTAGATTTTCAGGTGAAAGGTGGAAATGAAGCATACCCTAAGCGCTTCATGTTTAAAGCATGCAAGTATAATTTACGCTCCTTCTAAATTGATATTTTTCAATTACGGTCAGTTGGGGCGTGGGGCCCCCCGATTCGCGGGACCCGTAGCATTTGCTTCTCTTGCTACGTGACTAATCCGGCACTGAACAATACTATTCAAATTCCAGGATACCGATTATGTAGATCAGGGGTGGGCATAATAGCCCTCAGTGGCATTTTGCCCGTTCGGGCACGAGGGCACATTTTGAGGGCTATGTGAGGGGATTATCGCGGGCAAACATGAAGAGGGAAGTGAGAGCAAAGTATTTTACCACACCGTGTTTACAAATGAGAGCGCGCGCATGTATGGGAAGTTGCACTGTGGGTAATAACTGTAAAATTGCCTAAAAATTCAAAGTTTCTTTGTAACTACTATAAATTTTTAAAATGTAAGACAAATAACAAAACGTATAATGAATATTTTACTTTAGTAATAATTTTTTAATATGTGTTTACAACAGCATTTAATTTAGTTTATCTGGCATAATAAATTCTATGTTTGGCTTAATCTCATTTGCTTAAGCTACACGCATTATTGTACCAAAATTTAAATTAGATAACCTACATCTTATTATATGTTTGTTTAATTTCATTATTGAAAAAAATTGTTCACAAGTGTAGGTGCTTCCAAACATAGATACATATAATTTTCGAAGAAAAAAGTTTCAAACAAGGATATTTCTTTAAACAAAGATCTTTATAAAAAATAATTCTGTTTGAAATTTGCGCAAACTTGTTTTTGAAAGAACAGAGCAGGGCAGATCTATTATATATATACATAGCAGAGCTTTCTTGACTTAAATACTTTTCTTCCCATTCCACATTAAATGGATTATTTTTTCTTTTTAAATTGTGGACACTGCTTTCACTCGTTGATACTCGTAACATTTCGGCACATTTAGATTATAAAAATTTTAGTTTCTGAACCACTGTTTCTTCAAACGCATATACACAAATGAATCTTATGAGAGTCCAACGACTTGGGGTTTTCCCCGTAGAAACGACTTAGCAGATTGCTCTCTCACAACGCAGGGTTGCCAGTCTCGATATACTGTAGTAATTATAAAAATTGTCTTCAATGTATTTAAAATTTTCTTAAACTAACTCAAAATCAGAATCGAATGCTATTATTTATAAATATATAAACTATTTTTAATAAAACTTAGGTTTGTACAAAACTACACATGCGTATTGAGTAATGGCAACATTGTTCGAATGAAAACGAGAACAAAACGCTTGCCGCTCGTAGCGAAGAGAGAAGATGTTTCTGCCATTAGCGTTTGTATTCTGTTTGTGTGCTTAGCCGCTCTCAATCAGTAATGCCATACCGCGCAAATATATTTTGATTTGATGATTTCTTATATTTTTAAAAATATGTGTTCCCTTTCTAAAGCGCGTATTATTATTTTAATACATTTCCAGAGGCAACTTAGATATTTAAAATTTAACAAAACAACAATAGAAAAAATCTAAATTCTTTGAAAATTTTGATAAAACAACCAAACTTACACAATACACAAATCATATATTTATATAAGCATTTTCATTAAATGGAATTGCAATATGTTTAAACAAAATATATATTACGGTTACAAGTATCCTTTCTTTTTTATATATGCAGATGTATAAAACTGCCCTGCATATGTACGTATAAAAGCCCACAACTTGAGAAGTTTTCCTAATTGTAGCTTAAATGAATTTTTATAACTGGCATCACCACCATTAACTGTTCTATCACATGTACAGTGGTGTGAACAAAAAAGGAACAACCATAAGGTTTGTGAAATTTTAAAATGTGCTGTTTTCTTATTAAATAAAATTGTTTTTAGATACAAATATAACTTACATAATTTTTTCCTAATAGTGATTAGAATTTCCCACCATGAAAAGGTAAATAAAAACCAATATTAATCCGAAATTGTAAAACCTGCAAATTATGTTTACTTCTTTTTGTTCACACAACTGTACAATTCCAAGTAATTTTCCGCTCTTTAATTTGTCAATTTATCAACAATGTCAGTATTGCCGCAACCATTCCGCCATGGATAACATGACACGAAACTCTTTGAATCGAGAGAGAGCTGTCAAAACTCGCATTTTTTAAAACATTTGCCAATGATGCTACTGCTGAAAAATATTAGATTGGGCATTTTATAAACTACTTTTGGGCATTTTGCAATTTCCACACTACCACTGAGGTATGCAAATAGTGCGTTACCGATATTATTTTTGGGTGCTCGGTTCCCCAGTAGGCCTATATCACCCATATACAACATAAAATATATATATATATGTACATATTAAAAATAAATACATAGTTAAGAAATTAAAAGAATATATATAAATATCAGAATCCAAAACAATTCATAAAAAATATCACAATGTGTATGCTACGTAGTACTAATATGTAGATAAATAAATACATTTCTTATAACTAATGTAACAATTTAAAATAATAAATGAACAGAAAAACAAAACAATTCATAATGTAAAAAATTAATGTAATAAAAAAACAGAAAAACAAAACAGTTCATTTAAAAATATCACAAATTGAAAATATATGTATTCAATAAATATATATACTTAATTGATGTAACTTAAAATAATATTTACAGAAATATACATATACACAATGCCAAAGTTTCCCAGAACCCAGTTTTAAATAACAAAATATAATTAAAAAGACGAAACAAGAAGCCGAAGAATATTAGGATATAAAATTATCTCGAAAATATTATATTTATGTACAAATTTTGAAGCTATTTTTTTCTAAAAATCCTACATATGTGATACACATAATATTTTTGTTTTATAGTGAGGTCTACTAAGATTCCTATTGAAAACTTAAGGGCGAAAAATATACAAATTCTAATATATAATGCTAGATTAGCATTACTGTCGCTTTTACTACAACATTTATAAGGGCTGACATGCTTCATTTTAACGAATAATAACTGCCCTACGCCTATCCTGTGACAAATGCTATCAACTTCCATAACAAAAATTATTTCTTTTTCTTTTAAGTAATCTAAAAATCCCTGAGACGGCTTAATTGAATTGCATCTGTCAATTTGTCTTTCTTGCATAAAGAGGTATTCGACTGAAAAGTCATCTCCTAAATAAGGTAAGGGTTGAGAGCAAGTGTGTGCCCTGAATATTTTTAAATAAAAATAGCCCCTGACATATGCAAATGCATTGTCTCTAAAAAAATCTACCTCAACATCATCTACCTCGAAGTTGCTGTCTAATCCTAGCCTATTGAACTAATGTTCAGGTCGTGGAAGTCCCTGGAACTCGTGCCACGATAAGTCTTGCATTAAACGGTCATTACACACACTTTCTATTATTTCATTCGAAATGTTAGGAGAAAAGCTTTCGTTGGGAGCTGTCGGTTCGCAGTTTCCGTTGGTTACCAAGTTGGCGTAACGAAACCCCCATGATTTTTTAAACAAATTGCAGAACAAATAAGGTGTTATTCTTACACATCTGCCACCGCCCCTTCTGATTTGTCCAAAATAATTTTCAAGGTTGTCCTGGCATAATCGTCTTGTCTGTATATGTTGAAAACCTGAGCGTGACAAGAATCGACACAATCGTTTTAAACTATTTATATTAAGGATCCAACCCTTAAGATAGTTGAAAGATGAAGTGATGTCAACCCCGGTGTCATCGTTAACCCTAATCGTCTTTAAAAGTTTAAGAGCCTCAACTAAAAATTGCAACTGTTCGGGTGTTGCCGAAAAAACTTTTTTGTTGGGCAAAATAGCTTCAAAATTACTACTATTAAATATGTCAAATAATTTATTAATAAATAAAATATATTACGCCGTATTGCAATAACTATTCGAGGGAAAAGTCAAATGACCGGAACTATAAATCGATAACATTCCACTAATCTTTTGAAAATTATTTGGCGCAATATGAGCATTAGACAGTTTCGGTGCACAGCGAATGTGATTTTGCGAATCTTTATTATAAAAGTGCACTATATCGGATCAACTTATCGGACGCGATTTAAAATATACTTTATTTTTACAGTTTTCGAGACAATTTCTGGTATTTTTTAAAAGATGGGGACAATCATTAAAAAAGAACACCTCTTTGCCATTTACATTGAAGTATGGGTGCTCTTCGCAAACCCCTAAGACCCAGCTAAATTGAGAAAGTTAGAACCCTGATCACAAACAAAATGGCATGGATTAAGACATATGTTTTGTAGCTGGGTAATGGCCTCAAAAATATATTTTTTGGCTACATTATCTTTACAGGAACCATGAACAATAAAATATGATAAGGGGTAAGACCAAGGTGTTCCACCAATACCTTGGACCATCATAGTCATCGTACTATTACCTATTCTACAAGTGCGATTTTCATCGCCGTAATCCTCAACTCCTGCAATTTTATCAAATTTAGGTAAATATATAAATATAGGTGCCATTTCCTCACACAAAATAGACACGAATTTTTGTTCCTGACTAAATCCCCGACATCTCAACTCTAAACATCTAATACTACTGCTATTACATCCTGGATCGCGGGGCCATTCCGAAACAAACTCGTCCAGAGTTCTCTCATCCGGAAACCTAAGGATTGGCTTAAGGTGTCTGTAAGCTAAAGGTGATAAGAAGTAAACGCCTAAAGCCAGTGTTTTAAAATAACTTTCGTATCTACGACCATTGGGATTTCGGTTGAAATTTTTTATACTATTGCGCACTATGGCGTTTATCTGTGGAGGAAAATTATTATTAAAGTGGCCTATTAAATCAAAACCGTCCTCTTTCTCTTTTAATTCCTTCTTTATTCATCTATGTTTCTTTGCTCTTTTAATTCCTTCTTTATTCATCTATATTTCTTTGCTAAATCTTCTAACTGATATTTTAAGTAACTAATTTCCATTTCCTTTTCTTCTAATTTATTCTTCAAACATAAATTTTCCTCCACCAATTTTTGTTCCCTAAGAGTTCCAGATACCAAACTTAAATTTGTTTGACTGCCTATTTCCCAGGAATTAGCTATCCCTAAAAACCCTACTTCCTCCTGGGCTTCTTTTGCCACGGATGCTAATACCATTAAATTATTACCGTTATCTGAATCGGTATCATTATTTAGAAAAGAAAAATCTTCCGTTCCCATTTCAATTATTGAATTGGAACTAAAAAGATTTTTATTTTTAAAACTGGGTTCCGGCGCATTTGGCAAATGCGTGTCCGGAACAGCATTAAGCCTTAGCTTTTTTTTCATCTTCATAGTTAGGGAAAAGTGCCGATCACAGGCAAACAGATGCTTAACTTTGGTGTCTCCTACACCCAACCGATTCAGTCAAATTAAATATCTAATAAAATACAAATAAAGAAACCCTACACCTTACTACCAAAATCTTATTTATATTTATTTTAATTGAAGCAAATACTATTATACTTTTCTACTTCTTAAACTATTATTTATTTTTAAATACTACACGTAATATATATACTATTCTAATTATAATTTTCCTACCAAAATACTGTAATTTTTTTAATTATTTCGACACTGAGTACTACAATTAATAATGTGATACAATAAAATTTTTATTTTTATTTAACATACATGTACGTAGTAGAATTCAATTACAAATATATTATTACAATATGTACTTAGATTAGTAAATTACATATTTTGAAGAACTACTATACTAACTCTATAAAATATCATGCACAAAGTTTAAATTTAAAAAATGCTATATACAAATACTCGTAATTTTTAACTTTTGGGCTAACCTGTCTTTATCGTTTTCCTAACAAGGAAAGTTGAAAATATGCTCTCTGCCTTCGCATCCAACCACACACTTTTTCACTTTTGGCATTTTCACTAAATTACACAAAAATACTAAATTAATAACTTTCAAAAACATATATAAATATTAAAATGCAAAATCATTAATACACACAACACACAAAAATATTCTTTACCAAATATGCGTTCACTTCTATGAAATTTCGTTTCACACTGATTTTGTCAGTTAATTATAGCGGTTTATTTCTGGCATCCCGCCTTTTCTGAAATCAACTGATAGAAATTCCCTGATCTCCATCCCTGTCAAATAATCAGGGAACGCGTTTGAAAGAGAGCCAATGCTAAAGTCTCGTATCATATTATCCATGATTCTGCGATGAGTATTAAGTTACGGGGGAATGTGATTTATTTTTTTCACAACTTTTTATGCCCTTCTCTCCGTAAACTGATATTCCCCTCATCTAGCCCTCGTGCGCACTTTGCTAACTTTGCGGGCTAAAAATGTGCCCATCCCTGATGTAGATCAAAGTTCCTATTGCGAGCTTTTTATGGAGAATATCGGCAAATCTGTGAGATATGTGTTATAGAAATGCGGAGAGAAAGTTTTTCTAATACTATTATGTCTGTATGTTAAAAATGGATTGAATTAGATCTATACTTCCAATATAATACTTAATATAACGACTTCGAACTTCCAGTTGATTTTATACCGCATAGGTATATCGGTCAGTTAATTATCTTAATGAAATTGAGAAAGCGTGAATTTACAATAATATACGTAATAGGGGTATTCAGACCGAACTTGTTAATCTGGTAGTTCGTTAGTTGATACTTCGTTAAAATGCTTAACTGTGAGCATACTTTTTGCTGTACATCAGCTGAATCAATTATATTAAATACTTACTTTTGAAAAATTTGTTAGAAACTAATTTGCAGTAGACAACAAATGTATTTTCTTGTAATGAATTAAGTTAACTTTTGAGGCAACAACTCAAACAAAACAGCTGAGTGATGTTACTCGGTAAAACGATAATCCGTTAATTTTAAAAGACAAAACTCACGTAAAAAACTACCGAGTAACGACTAACGAATTAACATAGCTGGTCTGAATACCCCTAATGTTTTTTTGTGCCTAAAGTAAAATCGTGCGAAAATTAGTTCCAGCCCCATTCGACTAATATGTATCAGTTTTTTCAAACAGCCCGGGTATAAAAAAACGACAATCGATTAATAGCTATGATGATCTTTATTCAGTATATTCAAAATGGCAGAAAAGAGCTCTTTTTAGTTTTGTGACCTGCTAATTACAAGGTCTCAAATTTGAGGCAATATTTTGAGAATAACGTTAGAGACTGTTTAGTGAATAGTAACTAGTCTCAAATTGAGATTTTACCTCAAAATGTCTCAAATAGAGACTAGAGACTGGTTACAGAATCCCGCTATTAGACTAATGGATGGCATGTTTAGATTTCAACATAAACTTACTCGCGCACATCACAAACAACGAAGGACCTCGACCTTGTCGGAAGCATGTGGTTTAAAATTTTGCTTAAGAGTAAAATAGTATGTACTAATCAAGATAGATGGAAGATTATAAAAATCCGGGTGACTGTATATATGTCCTTCCGTCCGTCCCCGCAGACTGTAACTTGAATAAAAATTTAAATATCATAATGAAAAAAATAGAGCGTGTTTTACCCACAGTATATCTTTGTGAATAAAATTGATAAAAACGGGCGAAAACTTAACTTTGCTCTTTTTTGGCGGTTTAACATAAGAGTTATTGTCAAAAGTAAATGAATAGAGTATTTCTAAATACTTCTTTATTGGGAAAGAGAAGAGAAAATATTTTTAAATTTCAAATGAATTATAGAAACAAAAAAGTTAAAATATTGAAAATACAACGAAATTATACGCGAACTTTACTTAGCCGCATTACAAGAAATTAGATATTTAAATGGTTTTCCCAAAAGTTTAGCAAATTTTGCGCTGTTAGTATGAAGTTGCATCCCCATTCTTATTAATTACTTGGAAAAATCTGACTGGGATCGAGTCGATTACTTTTTGCAGTATACTTAATCTAGAGAATACAAAATTGCTGTTTTTAGCTCCTGCGCGGCTAAGTACTGGCGCATACAAAGCCCTTACAATTATGCCCCAAACATTTTCAATGGGGTTTAAGTCCGGACTTCGGGCTGGCCATTCTAGCAAAGGTATAGAGCGCGAAGCAAAAATTTGTTTGCCTTCTTGGAAACGTAAATGCTGGCATTGTCTTGCTGAAAGGTAAACGTAATTTCGACGTTATTCTCCAAATACTCAATGGACACATCATCCAACATCTTAATATATTTTTCCGAATCTATTTTCGTCGTAATAAAACATAGTTTGAGCTTTCCATGGTAGGAGAACCCACCCCATACTATAACAGATCCACCCCCGAAATTACGGCTCATTCTGGGAGGATTATTTTCACTCAGATCGTGCCAGTAATAACTGAACCCATCAGGGCCGTCTAAATTAAACTTTTTTTCATCAGAAAAAACAACATCGTGTCAGCAATCGGTCCAACTCATATACTCCTTCGCAAATTTAAGTCAGGCTACTCTATGGACATGTCTAAGTTGTGGTTTTTTAATTGCTTTTTTCACTTTATGTATCTGTCTGCAGCTAAAATCTTCTGAACTCTTCTTTTTCCAATTAGGAGATTTAATTTTGCTACTATTTTAGAGGCACACAACCGATTTTTAGTAGCTTCTTCTTTAATAATATTAACTTGCCGGCGAGTTATCTTGGTATTCCTCCTTGAATTTTTATTGGATATGCCATATTTATCTAATAATCTCAGAAAATTTCTCACGACTCTCTCCGACTTTTTGATTTGCCGGCTGATTGCCCTGTTAGAACGACCAGTTTCCTTAAAAATTTTAATTTGGACCTTTTCCACATCATTTAAAAACTTTTGTCTAGCCATTTTAGTCACACTGTTGTCAACTGGATATAATAAGTGTTAATGTTAACAAAATTTCTCAAAAAAATATTAAAAACACAGAGAACTTAAAGCAAAAACGATAAAAATAAAACTGCGGCTAACCAAAGTTCGCCCCAATTTTCAGACAATATTCACATTTTGCTATTTTAGTACCGCTATGCTCTTGTTTTTGTATGCATGCTAACTTTCTTTGTATACTATTACCGAACAACTATTGTTTATAAAATCAAAAATATTAAAATAGACGAGTGTACTGTTATTTTCTCTATAATTTAAGAGTGCGGCTAACCAAAATTCGCGCACGTACTTATATACTTAAATAACATCAGAATTTTTGAACATCCAGCTGACTTTACTCCATATGATTCGTGATTGTATGTGAGGTACCCTCAAGAAACTCAGGGAACATACTTATATTATATTTTATGTTGGTCAGTGTGTGAGTTGAATATTTAAAAAATTCCTACATCGCCTATTACCACCCTCAATGTCTTTTTTTGCCTGTACACGTGGAATGCGTCACGAAAAGATAGAAAACGTTGAGTGCAAAGTGTACCTGTCGACGGTTGGCCTGGCGTGAAAGGCTCAGAAGCTCTGGGTAGAATTTATACCGTTCACATAACACGTTTTGAGGGTTAATGTGTACTGCTGCTGCTAACAAGAATAAGAGGCCGGTTTTCAAGCGTTCCTTAAGCACACCAACTGACTCTATAAATGAATAAAGTCGGGTTATAATTGCGCCCACACCACATATATCGGTTCCGTTATAAACTACTAAAAGCGAGGATACAAGAGGCCTTTTTACGATCCGAGGTCAAAATTGTGGGTTTGGCACCGACGTCATATTAGTGAAAACCCTTATCTCGGGTCTTTATTGACTGATATCTGATATATTTGATTACCTTAATACGAGTATTCCTATATTCCAGTGCGAAAATACCAATGAATGTATTGGGACAAAATTTTACCCGAATAGTGCCGTTAAAGTACACCACCTTAAGATCAAATATTGTCAAAATTTAACTAATACCATTCAAACCGCCCTGTACCGATAAATAAATCAAAATTCTATTTTCGAACCTTTTATCGCAAATACCGTTAATCTATGAGATATATTACCGAAATTCGTAGAGAATCTTTTTCTAATAATTGTTTGTCTGTATGCCAAAAATGAAGGAATCGGATCAATAATTTTTTTATTTTCCCATATACATACCCAATTGAAAGATTTTCGAACTTCCGGTCGCATATATCGCCAAAAGTGACAGTTAATTTATTTAGTTTTCGGTTTCACCCCAACTAAGCTCTTCCTCACTTGTTTGATATAAAATCTTACCAACATCTGAAGATAGTTCCAGGTCTTTGATCATTGCAAGTTGCAAGATTATGGAATGTTCGGCTACACCCGAAATTAGCCCTTCCTTACTTGTTTAAGCTTTTTATTCGGTAGCGAGGTAAAAATTCGAGTTCTGCTCTAGCTCGCATTTTTTTCTTCTTCTTGTTTATGCTAATATTATAAACAAATGTATGAGTAATATATTTTGTTCGCCATTTCATTTAAATTATCAACAATGCAGTAACAATTAATGGTATTTCTGTTTATATATATCACGTATATACCTATGCACATATTTTATATTTCTGTATTCGAGACAAAAAGCAAATTTTAATCGTCGAAAATCGATTTATTGTTTTTCAAAATATTTTCCACCAGATATACATATATCAGTTTGCGCACAGCATCAATAGATTCCGGTACATCAACTGGACTTCGATTGAATTCATCATATTATCGATAAACCCTGATGCTTGGTGGAGCTTAATCGTCAAAACTTTAACTAAATTCATTGATGCACTCTTCATGAGTTAAACCACGTCGAAAGTTATAAAAAATAACCACGCGATTACAATAGGTCACCTGACGATCCTGCAATATCAGTTTGCGCACAGCTTCAATAGATTCCAGAACTGATCGAAAAATTATCGAGATTTAATTCTATTTTTTGACCAAGATGAATTTAAAATACTGTGAACAGCACAAAGCTGACGAAAAGATTTGTTTTTTTTTCGAATAATTTTATTGTCCTTTCGTTGTCCTGCGTGAAATTATGTGTTTTGAAATGAAAAGAAAGTTGAATTTATCACTTAATATTTTTTTTTTCAATGTAACGCAGCTTGATAAACAAATTTTTTTTTGGTTTCTGTTCCGATGTACAGAAAAGATGGTTTTTCAACATGAACAACATTGCAATTTTGAGACGCAAACGATGCGGTGGTATACCAAAACTCTCCAAAGAATTTAGATAATTCACGGCGTCGTCTTCATTGCAAGTCTACCGGAATTTGACTTTGAATTTTTCAGTTTAAGTCAACAACGGCAGATGGAATTGATATCAAAGAACCGGAATTAACCCAT
This sequence comes from Bactrocera correcta, assembly GCA_027475135.1. Lineage (NCBI taxonomy): Eukaryota > Metazoa > Arthropoda > Insecta > Diptera > Tephritidae > Bactrocera > Bactrocera correcta. Next base: position 62,541,574 of record CM050322.1, read on the forward strand.
TTCCAATTCTTAGCGAATACGATGTAAAATATCTTCGGCAATGTCATTTTTGTTCGTATCCCATAACCGACACAGATTTGAAGTCAGATATGTCGAAATGCTCGTCGCCAAAAATGTGTGCGAACTTCATTTGCATTCTAAGTAGCTATCGCATCGTCCATCGTTTGATTCCAGTGACTATCATATTCCAGCAATTGTAATTGCTGGCTTCCATCTCAAACAGTTGTCCACACCGTAATGACTCAAATGAAGTTGAACTGCGTACATTAATTAATAGCAACCGAAGGTAAAAGCAATCCTCGTTTTTTCGGGTGGATTGTGTAAATTCGTCCCAATGCATTAGTTGAGAACACACCTGGATGACCATCTACTGGTTGGTTATGCTTTCCGCGTAACTATTTCTTCGACGATGCATTTCATGTATAATATCAATATCCGATTAGAGCAATGTTCTCGCAAACGGATCACTGACGAAAATAGAGAAAAAAACTCGTAAATGTTAATTTTGTTGCTTCTTTTGGTGACATACTTACAAACGAATTTTATCGATTTCACCAAACTGCATTTCTCAATATTGATATAAGTTTTGAATATGAATTTTACAATAGTGATGAATATAGTACGATCCATGTGTTGTTAAGTTCATTGCCATTGTCGTCTGGTGAGCGACGTCGGCAGAGTGGATATCCACCATTTCCAGTTTGCGATTCCGGAAGAAAAGCACGTGGATAGTGTTTCGTGCATTTATTGTCAGCCATACAAACCGAAGTGGGATAATGGTGTTCGCAAGGTCCGTGAACCGTATTGGTTTTCACCACTTCGTATAATGCTGGATCTTTCTCTGGATCAGGAATTTCCACAGAAATGAATTCATCAATTTGATCTAGTGTAACCACCATCCACAATCCAAAGAAGAATGTGTGCGTGAAGCAAACCTCTCTTTTACCAGTACATCTAGCATATAAAGTCCAACAACCATGGTAACTGTTGTTTGAAAAGTCGTATGTCATCGCATCGCATGTAAAAGGTGACTTCCAAAGTAAACAGGACTTAAAAAAAAACAGAAAAAATGAGTTCTTCGGCAAAATCAATTTATTTTATTCAAAATAGTTTCTTTCTGCGTCAATACAGCGTTTTGCACAGTCCAAAAGCATGTCGAATGAGTATTTTTGCTCGTTGGTATGGCCGCCAGTATGCCGGTGCAAGCCTTTTGAATGGCCTATACGTCTGCTTTCCTTTCATGAGAGAATGCATTTTTCCGAAAGGAAGAAGTCGAACGGTGCCATATCAGGTGAATAGTGGTTACTGGTTAAAATGTGGTTTTTGGTCAAATAATTGGTCACATGCGTCCGTCGATGAGACGGCGCATTATCGTGCAACAAACGACAACTGCGGAGCGAACCGTGCACACACCTTTCGTAAGCCCAAATATTCGGTCAAAATGCGATAAATCGATGTTTTGGTGATGTTCGATTCCATTTCCATGAATTTCAATGTTGATTTCGGCTGATTTTTGATGAATTCACGCACAGTTTATATGGAATTTAGGGTGATCACGGATTTTGGTTGGCCCACATGTTGAACATCATTTATGTCCTCATTTGAAAACGTTGAAATCACTCGTGCACTCTGCTACGGGATAGGCAATCATCGCCATAAACTTGTTTCATCAATTGAAGCGTTTCGGTAAAAGTCTTACCAATTTTAAAACAAAACTTAATGTTGGCTCTTTGTTCCAAGCTCATTTTCGCACCGATATCACAAACATACTAACACTTAAACGCAATAACTTCACTTCCAATTGGTGAAATGCCATGAAATTCCCACTGTATCGATAAAGATAGCGGATTCTAACGCATCAGTCGACATAAAGATGGCGCCACATGGCACTAAATTCAAAAATTCAAAAAGTTCTGTTTACTTTGGAACTCACCCTGCATGTTGATGCCAAAAAGAACGTCGACCGATATTAGCGCGACCTCTTCGTGGCATCGTAACAAATTGCAATCTGTATTTGATCACTTTGCATGAAACACATACAGTTTTCACAGAATACTTTTCAATATATTTTTTTTTTAATAGCCGGAATACAAAAAAAAAAAACGACAAATTTGAACGATTGAAATAATTGAAAAATGAAAGAAACAGTTGAAATTTCCAGTTTGCCGACTTTTTCTCTCGAAAAGCATACGTTTTTTTTTTTCATTTCTAAACCTTACCCGATTCACAGTGAACAACCTCTGAAAATTTCATCTATGTAGATTGGTTCAGCCGTTCTCGAGCATTAACGTTACTAACAAACAAACATTGATTCGTTTGTATGAGAAAAGAGAATGGCTGTTTTCAGGGATTTTCCGGCAATTATTTGAAATTTTCCCGACGTAGAAACCATCTTTGAACCTCAACGAACATTCAAAAAACAAGAATTGGCCAAATTAGTCCAGGCATTATTGGGTTTTGCCTTTAGCAACACATTTTGCGATTTATTTTTATATATAAGATAATAAACAACACATGTTTTTTTATCGTGTTTTTATTTAAAATTAATTTTATTGACTATAATAATCAAAGCGTGTGATATCTCTTTGATCGTTTTTAAGAGCGCCGAGGCGAGACATTTATGGAAAACAATTGTCGTCCTGGAGCAAAATAAAAAGTCATTAATCTACTTGAGAATACCGATATAAGTAACTTTTAAAATCTTAAAATATTGATTTCTTCACAAACTATAGGCATTTGATTACAAAATTTAAATTTGAATCAATTATTTGTCTTGCCAATTGAAAAAAAGTATGTTTTGAAGTCGGGTTTGTCGCCAAATCGTCAAGCTAACCGTCAAACTAACTGATCATAGCAAATCATAACGCATATAGGTATCAAAATAGATGCTAAGCTACGCAAGAAAGAGCATGTCAAAAAAAAGGAGTGAGCTTGTTATGAAATTTGCTAAATTTTACCACCTAGTTGGCAGGAAATGTTCTCTACTCGTAACAATCCAAAACAAGCTGTTAGTATACAATGAAGTTTTCAAGCCAGTTTGAGCCTACGGAGACCAACTGTGGGGTTGCTCAAAACAAAGCTGTATTGCCAGCATTCAGGGCTTTCAATAAAAGGTGCTAAGGACTTTGGTAAATGCTCCTTGGTACGTGAGGCCTGCTGACCCGCACCGTGATCTAGGTGTAAATTCAGTGGTAAATGAAATATACAAAATTGCAAAGTATCACGAACTGAGGCTTAGATAGCACGTTAATGAGGACGCTTCCAGGCTCATTGAAACTGTTGGGCGAGAAATTCGGTTGAAACGCAAGAAACATTTCGACCCAGTAGGTGACCGGTAGAAGCAAATGTACAAGGTGCGTTACAAAGTTAACAGGGCTTTAAAAAAACCGACGAAATGATTTTTTTTTTTTTCAATTTATCAAAAATCAATTTATTTTATGCAAAATAGTCTTCTTCTGCTTCAATACAGCTTTCTACTCGGCCCAAAAACATGTTGAACGAGTGTTTTGGCCAGTATGCCGGTGCAAGCTTTTTTTGATTTTTGATTTTTTCGAAAAGGAAGACATTTTGCTTTAAAACATTTCTCCTAATTAATTAAAATAAAGTTGTTTGTTAGCATTTTATCTTTATATACTGGGTACAATTGTAAAATAATAAAATAACATTTATAATATATCCCATAAGGTACATCCGTTCATTTTCTAAATTGATGCAGTTAAATATTAACATACATATATAATATTATAAGGATACTTATACACACACTTGAGAAATTACCTTAGTATTGAATAGGGGAAAATTCTTATGGTACCGGGAAACATATTTACTAGATGCATACATATACATATATATTATCAATAAGCTATGGACAGTTTATTGAAAGGAAAGATTTTTGAGTGGTTCACCTGGTATACATAGTTGTATGTATATGCATATATGTATGTGTCTATTAATGAATACTTGAGTTATCACATACAAGCAAACAAGAGAAAGCAACCCTCAAAACATACTCAGGCACTCACATATATTTCAAATATTTCTATGCGATTTGTTGAGTTTAAGTCAATACCATAGGAAAACACAAACATTGAAACCGAATTACTTCAAGTAACAACAGAAAATACAACTTAGGGAAAACTTAAGCCTACTTAACACTTTTGGGAATAATGGCATTGAGTCTCAAATCTCAACAATGGTTCACAAATGGATCGGTTATGATCAGTGTTTGCGGTGCGCTGCGGCTTTCAGTGCGGTACAAATGCGTTTATTATTTTTAAAGTAACGTACCTATAGTATATCAATTCATTGGCATAAGAAGGTGCCTTTTAAGTTTATGTAAAATAGAAATATTGCTATGTTTCAGCTAAGTACCCATTTTTCTATATAAGTATGCTATATACCAAAACTGTTTAATTGCGGATTAAGAAATAATAAGTTGTAACGATTTTATTCATTCGGAGAAAATTATATAGTCTTTCTAATTTTGAACAGTGAGTCAATCACAATCACATAAATCAAATGTGCAGGAATGAGAATTATAGTAGGAATGGGTAAATTAAGTGAGCCAAGCTTCTCCCCTAAAAAGTTTTGAACAGGAATAAAGGGATGTCCAACTGTTCCAGTATGAGAGCGCCTCAAAATTAGAGTTTTTTATGACATTTTTCATTGTAGTCAGATCAGAAAAAAAAACTATTACTAGGTTGTTAAAAAAAATAACAAAAAAAATATCCCCCTAAACAATAAATATTAAAACTATATATATACTAAAATTACATATACATACTTGTATAATACTTAAAACTATAAAAATAAACGTATATAAAAATGCCAATATTAAAACACCAAATTCTAATTTATAATTAACCACTTTATAAAATCGTTCTAACTTTAGAGATTAGATTTTAAAAATTTTTAAATAAAGGTAGCCGCAAAAGTAATTACAAGCATTTTCTTTTAAAAAGTTAATTTCTAAACTACTATCCAAAGTACTGGATCTAGCAATGGAGTGTTCGGGCTGTGGTAAACCCTGGAAATCCTGCCAGGAAAAGCCACTTAAAACGGAATCACATATTAAGAAGAGCATTATGGCTATGTTCTGGAATAACTGTGGCTTCGGGTTCTACAGGCAGCTCACATTACCTTTTGTTACGATATTTACGTAACGTAAGCTCCACGACTTCCTTAAATAAACTAGAGAACATGAAAGGTGTGACTCTAATACTTCCCCTACTTCTGATCTGACCAAAAAAATGCTCTAAGCTTTCCTGACATAGTCGTCTTGTCTTTAGGTAAGGAAATCCTGAGTGTGACAGCAATCGCCACAATCGTCTTAAACTATTATTGTTAATTAACCACCCCGGTTAAAATTAAAATTATGTATTGTTTCCTAATTCGTCTACGACCCGAATTGTTTCAAAACTTTTTCTGTCTCATCTAAAAACTGGTTTTGCGCTGGGGAACTTATAAAAACTTTTTAGTAGGTACAATGGTATCAGTAAAGTAAGGAAACGAAATCCGCGGTGTCAATAAAGTTCATACTATTTGAGCTTAAGGCTCCCGAGCTGTAAAGAAAAATCATACTTGAAGCGACCGTATTACGTAACACTTGAGACGCGAATTTAACCTTCATTTTTTGGAAGGTATTGGGATAAATATGAGCGTGGGTTAATTTATGCGCACAACGATAACTCGACTTAGAGTCCTGTTTATAAAAATTGACTATATCTGACCAACATATGCGACTATTTTTAAAATCAACTTTTTTTTAATATTTTGTAAACAGTTTCGATTACATTTTAATAAAAGGGGGCTATCGTAAAAAAACATATTTCCTCACCATTAACGTTGAAAAAAGGCCGTGACATTGAAACACCTACAAATTAGCTAAATTTTGAAAATTGGTAGCTTGGTCACAAACAAAATAACAAGAAATTAGCCCAATATTTTATAGGCCAATCTGCGACAAAATTATGTAAAGTATTTTCCGAGGGAAAACTAAGTTGGTGCTTTAGGTAGCGGTAAGCGAATGGCGACAAAAAAAAAATACACCCAAGACCAAAGTTTTAAAAAAACTCTCATATCATCGACCGTGATTTTAGCGATTACTATTTGAAAAACTACTCCTTATACAAGCATCTAACTGAGGAGGAACTTTGCTGCAAACTATCTAATGAGGATCTGATTTTTTCCTAAATGAACTACTTCTTAACATTTCAGATGTCATTTGGACCAACTGAGCTTTTAAACTTCTGTTCTCCTGTTCTTTTTCATCTAATTTTATTTTAAAAGTCATATTCTCTTCCCGCAAATTTTTTTTCTATCTGTCCCTGTTGTCAGACCCCTACCTGTTTGCGCGGCTTTTTCACTACTCTTTAATAGTTCCTCCTCAAGAAATGGCAGAGGCTCTAAAATATTATATTATCGCGGTCTTCCCTTTCTAAAAGCGGAAGCAGCTGCCTCGATGCACCGTTTCCTTCAATTTGGGGAAAAAAGTCTTCTACGCCCATTTCAATGGTATTTTCAAAAAAAGAGTTTGGGGCGCTAAATATAGGTTCAATAATTAAATTAATGTTCGGAACGGCTCTCGGAGGCATTTTTTTGCGTTACGCATTTCATCAGAAACATGCAGCTCACACGCAAAAATTTGTTTAGGTGTTTTTTCATTCAGATCTTCAAAAACACCTAAACGTTTGAGCCAACATTTACGCTTATTAAAAAAAAATAATAATGTACAAAATATTAAATACAATCATAAAATATGTTAAGTGAACGAATAATCTTGCATATACTACAGTTTACTGCCATAATTGAGTGCATTCGATCCCCGAATTACCCAGCCCACATTTTCGTTATTCCAGTAGACTTTTTGTCACAGTATGTTAATGTGTGAAATATCATAACAAAATGTTCGGAAAGAAAATGAAAAATCTTTATTTGAGGTATATGGGGTTATGAGTTATGTTTGCTGAGGTTAACGTATACGGTAGCCGGAGGCTTGAAAAGTTTGCACCGATTTTGACAATTGACATGCCCCAACGAAACTCTTTGTACATAGTTTTATTCTGATATCTTCTTTTGTACTTGGCTACACTGTAAAGGAAGAAATGAGATGGAATGGTTGTTTTCCAATTTCACACATTTTTGTAATGTAACAACTAATACTAAAATAATATTATGCACTGAATTCGGTGGAAATTGATCGAGATATCTTAATTTTTACACAAGTTTACTTCCACGATTACCCGGATTTCAACTCTTCTGTCAAGCTGTCATTTATATAAGTGTATAGTATATACATATCTATCTCGATTAGGCATTTTCATGGATTTAGATCCTTAATTTTTTATATACAAGTATGTCCTAACTTTTTACAGAAATATAGATTAGTTTTAAGTGTTACAAACAACCTTTAGGTGAACAAAACTATTATACTCAGTAAGAACATGTTGCGAGGGTTTTAAAGGTACGTGTAATGTTGTTTCTCCGGGGTGTAGTCATAAACTACTGAACCGATTTTACCGAATATCGAGTGAGTGTTTGTCAGCCCGACCGTCCGCCGTGCAATCTGGAACTTTTTTCGTATCCAAGAGTGGTGTACGGTGCAAATGGACGGAACCGGGCCATTGGCTCGCCCACAAAATGCCGTTAATCGAAAAAATATATGGTGATATTAGTAAGCTTAAAATTAAGCTACAAGACCGTTATTTGGTACAAGAGGTAGATACTAATGCAAAAAAACTTGGGTGATTGTTGAAGTAAGTGGTTTACATGACGGTATGCAAAACAAGTTCCCAGCCCCATCTTGCTGACTTAGTTAGCGTTAAACGTATATGGATAGATATCGGCTGATAGTCGCAGTTTGCGGTAGAAATTTCAATTTTAGACTTCAATGAATCGTTAAAAAAAATTAGTGTTATAATACAGCTCTATTCCTTTTTAATAATGAAACAAAAATAAATTTAGTATTTAGTCATAAAATCCGTAAGAAAATAGAAAAGTTCTTAAAAATATTATTATTTTCGTATCGGGAATCAATTGCCCTCGCGAGGAAATCACAGTGCGTTTCAATCTAAGAGCCACCTATTTTGTTATTCGCGATACAGCCATTCAATACAACTCAAACTTTCAGGTAATAAATGCCAATGCAATATTACGAATGAGAGGGGTTCATTCATAGTCAGTGATTGCTAAGCATCCATACTTATGTACATATCTACATATTGTTAGTCGTGTGTAGGGAGAGGTGTATATGTTTGGTGGTCGAATTGCACATCAGTATCCTCCTCGTTTTGTTACTGTTCTTCGCATTAACAACTGTATCAATGGATATGCTTGTACTTACATATATGTATGTATGTATAGAAGTGCTACACTATTTAAACAAGCAGAAATATTCAATGATGGAGACACAGATGTTATATATTGACTTTGTTTTTACCCTTCAACTTTTATTTGCATTGTGTAGTTGTTATGATGTTTTATAAATACTTGTATTCACAGACATACATGTATGTATAATTACTCATGCACATTTACATGAACGTATAAAAGTTCTTTTATTTACGACATGTACATATTGCGCTCTCTTCAAATTTGCAACTATTTTTATCTAAAATTGATTTAATCCACTATTGCGGAATGCTAGTGGACTTTAGTTTCCGTTATGCTTGCATTGGATACTACAACAGATTTGTAATTTGCAGATAATTTTTTTACATATTATCGAGTATTTGGCAGCATTGATTACAATTTTTACTGAAATCCAAAAATAAATAAAAACAAATGGAAAACAATGACGTTCATTAGAATTTAAAACAGTTAGGTTTATTAGAATTTCATTAATATCTATGTTCATTAGTCGAAAACATAGATATAAAGTGGTGTAACTTAACTCTAAGTTAAGAAATCTGTGATTTAGTACAGTAAATCACAGTAGAATGGCGCATTTGTAATTTAAAAGAAGAAGAAGTTTTTCAGTAGCTCTTTACACAAAATTTAACAATGAGTGTGGTACCGCTCACACTTAGGTGATATATGTAGTATCTTAAACCGCTTAACCGCTTTCAACTGAGTTTGGTGCGTGTGGATGAAATTGAATGACGACCACGCCTATTTTCCATATGTTATATATATTTTGAATTCCATATGGCTTTTTCACTTCGTCACATTATCGAAATCGGACTATAGGTTTTTAAGTCTCAGAGCCTATAGCTGATTTTTACCGAAAATACTAATAACAGATATATGTATCATTGAAGAGAGATTCTTTTTTAGACAATAGTGTGCCTTTGTGTTAAAAATATCTAAAATCTGGCCTATACTTATCATATATACAT
>CM050322.1:62551908-62576908 GCA_027475135.1 Bactrocera correcta
GACGGCGGTGATGTCAGCCTTTATTTACACGAGGACATCAGCCAACTGGGCAGCGGCACCTTCCCAATTAAGGGACCAGACTTTCCAGGTGCATGCCTTCAGTTCGTAGTTCTTATTTCGTTTTCCATGGTCGTCATTAAAAGGGTGGTCTCTCATCCGAGGCAGGCTGTTACTATTCATTGGTGGGGGTCCCAAAAACTATCATTAAACTTCAACAAACATTTAACGTTATGCGCTTAGCAACACATTTTGCGATTGATTTTTATATAATAGAAGATATACAGTAATATGTCGCTACAGAGTATGTTAATTAGGTCAACAATAACGATTGTTTGTATCACCCAAAAGTAATCGAGATATATAGATATATGTATACGGTATACTTATCTAAATGACAGGATGACCAGAGAAGTTGAAATCCGGATGAGTGTCTGTCCGTCCGTACAAGCTTGAGGAATCGTGGGACACGTGTATCTTGGCACGCCATTAATCTATAAAGTGCGGCACCTGAACAGTAAAATAACCTACACAACTGTAATTGGTGCAACAGATCGCAAGAGAGAGTGGCATCATAAAAGTTGGCATAGGCTTAATGTATATATTTCCCAAGCCCGTCAAATTATATCAATCAATATTTCTTAGGACACATCTTTTTAACACCTCCTGCGATAGTGTAAGAATAGATGAAGTCGGGTGGTAACCTTATGATGGTTTTGTTGAAAACTACTAAAAGTGCGATACCTCACTAACTAAACCAGTCCCAGATATAAATTCCACAAATAAAATACTAGTAGGAAATGGCTTTGTATGAGCCGGTGTAAATACTGGCCCCCTCTTTTAAGTCAAATCTTATATCTCAGGAGCTAATTAACAACTCCACCAGTTACATTATGAAGATTCATTCTGATTCTGTAACTTTACAGTGTATAAATCAAATGTTAAGGAAAATATCTTAATAAAACTTTGTACAAAGGATTTATTAAGAGCATGGTATATTACGTATAAAAATTGTCGAAATCGGACAATAAACTCTCAAGTTTCCAGATACCGTATATGTTGAGTTCGGTGCCTGTAACTGCTCTTTTAAAATGGGCCAAAATATAACCTAGCTCTCATATACCTAATATTAGAATTTCAGCTTCTGGTTGGCTCTACACCCTATAATCAGTTAATATCTACCGTGGCTTACGTGAACCAATAATTTTGGATATAATATATAATATTGAAGCATATGAACGATCCTATTCACTGTCAGTTGGACTTTTCAATATTTCGGCATGTGATGATTTTAACCCCGCATCTCGACAGGCTAAAGTTTATGGCATATCAACTGTCAAATCTATTGTCATTGCAAAATTTGTATGTGAACATTTGTTATCATGACGTTATCATTTGCGAAAAGGCGTCGTATAGGTGGATTCGAGCTGATGTAGCGCATGTTTTGAGCTCTTGAAGTGTTTAAATTTTTATATGGATAAAAAATGTATATGGAAAATAAAAAAAGGAGATATATCCTTTTTTCTACAAATGTATTTCTTGAAAAAACAAAAAAGATTTCATATTTTCGGATTATAATACTTGTAGCATAAATTTTATATACCAATTTAAATAATAAATTTAATGAGCAATGATATCTTGATTTATGCTTCTATAAGTTTATTAAATTTGAGACTTCGCTCAGCTGCCAATCCATTTTGTATAATTTTTCTGCAATTTAACAATATTAAACTAAATATTAATTTTTTTTTAAATATGTATTAAATTATTTTTATAGTTTAACACAAACGTCTTAAGATTCGCTCTACAAAATTTAATATTACCGAAATTAAATTGCCGTCGGTATACGTAAAAATGGGATGTGTTGCATCTTCGAAATTTTTATACAAATGAATACTGATCAGTCAAAATGTAGCAGAGGTGAGTATGGTACCTCCCAACGATTGTGAATCTCAATGATTGCGTTAATGTTATTTTTGATACTATGAAATAATGTTAGATTCACTATGAAAATAAAACTAATTGAGTGTTACATACACTGAAAAATTTAAATGAAGCGTCCCTGCTAAGATCGATACATAAAAAAACCAAAAAATTAATGGAGAAAATTAGAGGAACTTTTTAAAAATTGTATAGAAGCAAAAGATGCCGCCTTCGTTTTCACGCCTTCTTTATAACGGTTGCTGGTTAAAAAGTAATAACGGGGCTCGCCTGAGGGAATAGCTGATTGATTAAAAAAACTATACGAACTACTTTGCCCAAAAAATAAAAATACATTTGAATTTAAACTGCGCGCCTCGAGGGATTTGGGGAATTATTTTTTTTTTAGGTAAATAACAATAATATTTGAGTTGAACCACCCGATTCTTCGACCTATCCGATAAGCACACCAAATTTCATAAAATCGATCTAGCCGTTTCCGCAACAAACACCGTAACACGAGAGTCTTATACAAAATATAGGATATATTTTATAAGATCTCCAACGTTTCCCTCTGGATGTTAAAATTTTCTTGATAAAATTAATACTTACATATGTATACCAAGGTAGTTGTTGCAGCGGCAGAAAACATTCCTGAAGGTTAAAGGTTTGCGCTCCAACTCGTCACCCGTGGTAAATTTTTTGTAAAAGCAGATGTTTTCATTACACATGTTTTACGATTTTGTCTCTACTTTGTATTTTTATCACCTGCATGAGTCATTTTTCAAAAAAAACTGTCGATATTATCCCACACAAACAATTTGATACGTGCATATGTATACATTTTGAGAAGAAAAATATTTTCGTTTCCTCTTAAAAACTTTTCACTGCATTACTGCTCATATGACTCATACTTTCATACTCTTACAACATGTTAGTACAGAGTATAGTAGTTTTGTTTACACAATCGCTACACTAAAAACTAGTTGATATAGATATAGGTTTAAATATATAAATAGTCAGGATACCGAGATGAGTTGAATTCAGAGTGACCGTCTGTTTGCGCATGCTACAACTTGAGTAAAATTGAGATATCGTCACGAAGCTTTAGGTTTAATGTATTTAACCCAAACCATTCAAGCCATATTACCGAAATTTACACAGGACAAATCATTTCGATACCTTTGCGACAATGCAACTAAATGCTTCAGAGACATTGAATTTTATATTCGGGATGGTACGAGGTGGCTGATGGGAAAATTGAACAACGGAAAAGGCACCGCTCATGTTTAGGTGAAATCACATACATATCTCGGGTCCACTCGACCAATTTCAACCATATTTGTTCCATAGTATTATTTTACCATGTTACGCCTATGTCCCATCTAAAACAACTTTAAATTCCATCCAATTTTTTCACTTTACAGTATTCAAATCGAGCATCAATTATTATTAGATAGTCTTTTCGTATTTCTAATCTAACTTCAACTTTTTTTCATTTGTTGTATCATTTTAGTCGATTTCTTTTTGCCATTTTTCCACCAGAGACATTATTCTATCAGTGTAAGTCGAAATTTCCAGAACGGAATCGAGCGGAAGTGTGCTACATTAACTGATGCAGCATCATTTCCGTCAACTTCACAAATTTCATTGATGGCTTGGCATTATTTCCTTTTTTTATAAGAATTCCAAAATATAGCGAATTCCTTCATTATTTTCGCTTATTTTTGAACAGCTGTAACTTTTTCAACTTCCCCGAATTTAATCTTTTTTTGGTTAAATGAAGCTCAAAACTCATCTTTTCAACATTATATGGTATGACACAATGTAACTGGTACCACTGGAGACGAAAAGACTATTTCGACTACCCAATATATAGGGATACAACTTCTCACGAATATTGCCTTAAAGGTATATTATCTCAAGTCGAAAAATTGACAAAATCGGATCAAAGTTATTCCTATAACCCATGGCTGATTTTTTTATCGAAACTATTTCCCTTAGCCGCCATAAACCTCATACAAAGATTTTAATACTTCCGGCTTATTTTATATTATATATTATACATATAGTTATCAGCAAATATTTAAGTTATTTTAATAAATTTGACAGAATCTTATAGTGCATCATTGTGCTTTGGAGGTAAAACTGGAACTAGATTTTAATAAATTAGTTGACACGAAGAAAATTATTACAGTAAACCTAATTGAGTCTATAACCAATAATATAACTTAAAAAAATACCAAATTTGACCGTAAACCATTTATCATTCCGTCGAATATTGATTGTTGATTTTTTTTTTTTTTTCTTTTTAATATAAGATAAAGTTTTTGATCTTTGCAAGTTGCAAGAGTATGAAATTTTCGGTTACACTCGAGTTATCCCATCCTTACTTATTATATATGAATTTGAATATGTTTCTGTATACATTTGCCGACGGCTACATGATTCGTTCAGTTCGTCGAAGTCACTTTGCGGCATACCAACAACAATCAGGTGCTTAACACCGAAGATGCGGCTGTCGATGTTGATGTTGATCTTGAGGACAATTTCTATGCCGTTCTTTATCGCTGTTGACAGTGGTTGTCAAATACAATTTGATTGATTGCGCTTATTCTCGACGTGCGACTGGGTTACTGCAACTTCAGGAACACCTCTGTGGTAATTACATTTATTAATTATTTGGTAGCTTTGTTACAGTGATACATTTACTGACTTTTAACAAAAAAGTATATATAAAGAGCTATTAGCATATGCTAAAAGGGCACTTGGAATACATGTAGAATCATTTAGTAGTATGCACATACATATATGTATACACAAAACACTCTGCAAGATTTTCACAAAATATGAAGCGTAATTTTCTATAAGTTTTTATTTAGTAAATTTAGGTAAGTATGTATATTGACTCGGCTATAATCGCGTAAGCGGTGTCTACGCCAGTAAAGAAGAAGAAGAATATTGTATATACTACTGGGAGCAAAATATAGTAAGAATTTTTAATTTAAATTTCTAGGTTCAAAATGTTGGAGAACGCTTTCGGTAATAATTGTTTGTCGCGAAAAAGTTTTTTGATTGGTACAAATTATTTAAAAAGGGTTCACGACGAACCACGTTAACAACTCGCCAATAAAATAAAGGAAAGGAGATTCACAATGAGATTTTTTACTAGCATCGTTGGAATACATTTTGAAAGATCATTTGGGCCTAAGAAAAGTGAAAGCACGATTGGATCCAAAATTAGTAAATTTTTTCGAAAACTAGCGTCGCATTAACGTTTGTAGAACATTGAATTTCAGCATGTCATGAAACGTGTTATACTGTCTGTCGGCCGAATATCGTGAGCCGAAGCCGAAAAAATAACACCAAAGCCGGTAAAAGGTAAGGTTATGTTGACAGTTTTTTTCGATTTTCGAGGAGTGGTGCACTTCGAACCCTTCAGGCCGGCCAAACTGGCAATAAAGAACAGTATTTAAGTTTTATGCATCATTTTCGCGAAACTACTCGTAAAAAGAGGCCGGAATTATGAGCCGAAAACTCTTGGTTTTTGCACCATGATAATGCACTGACTCATACTGCTTTGATTCTTCGTGAGTTTTTCGCCAAATTTTCAACTAATATCATGCTGCAATCACCGTATTCGCTACGCAATTATAGTGTAACTTCAGTCTATTCAGCAAACGCAAACGGCCGCTCTGGGGAGACGATATTGATTTTAAAGAATAAATTCTTCTTCTTCTTTACTGGTGTAGACACCGCTTACGCGATTATAGCCGAGTTAACCTCCAACGGAGTGGAGGTCTAGCCACTGTCTTTTAATTCCCTGAACTATGGACGGCATGGACGTTGTATATCCCCTACAGCTTATCGTTTCATCGAATGCAATATTCCCCGTAACCAACGCGCAAAGGACCATAAGTCCTTCGAAGAACCTTTGTCTTGAAAACTCGCAACGTCAACTCATCAGTTGTTGTCATCGTCCAAGCCTCTGCACCATATACTGTTCGTCGATAGAAGTCTTTATTACTCAATTGCCTACTCAGTCTGAAGTAGCACCTGTAAGAGTTATCCTGCGGTGGATTTCTAGGCTGACATTGTTGGTGGTGTTTTTATTGGTTCCAAGGTAGACGAAATTATCTACGACTTCAAAGTTATGACTGTCAACGTGACTTGAAAGCCAAGCCGCGAGTGCGACGACTGTTTGTTTGATAACAGGAGATATTTTGGGAGGATGGAGTCATGTTTAGAAGTTCACGCAAGTGAGGAAAGTTCTCTGATCGCCATTCACTTGGGAGTGATCAGAAACGATTCTTTTATGGCTTCATATAGCTCAGGCAGCTCACTTCTCCCGGTCTTTGAGCAAGTATCCTCTGGTAGCCTAAGAGCATTCGTTTGAAGACGAATGCGAAATGAGAAGACGAAACATCCGCTTCACAGGGTTGTGCGCTGGGTTTGGGACCCGCCACGTAAAAAAACAGTACCAATGAAACTAATCGACAGCCTCCGATGAGAGACCCCCTTTTTTATGACAACCATGGCAAATGAAAAAAGGATTACGATTTGAGGGCATGCACCTGGAATGTCCAATCCCTTAATTGGGAAGGCGCCGCTGCCCAGCTGATTGGTTGACAGAATACATTGAGAGTTTTAAAACTGTAAGCAAAATTCTTACTATTTTTTGCTCATAGTACATATTATAGGAAATGACGCGGCTTTAGCGTCTGCTTTTTCAATGTAATGATGACAGCAGATTGCCAATGAGGCCTCAATCTATACAAAACATTAAAATTTAATTGTTAAAAAATATATTGTGTATAAATTGTTAAATTGTATGTTAGTTTTGGTTATTTTCATATGCTTCAAGTAAGAATATGACCATGACGTCAGAGGTGGGAAAGTAAACTTCGACGGAAGAGTACGAGAGACCGCCAATCAGGTAATTAATTTGTAGGTGAGCGAATTACTGTATTTGAAGTTTACGAGTATATTGTTTGTTCAGTAAACTATATACCACATTCTACTGTGCCCAAAAAATGGGATTTGAATTTAAACTGCGCGCATCGAATGAGTTGGAGAATTATTTTTTTTTAAGGTTGGTAGTACTGTCAGTCACATTTATGTCAAATTTCATGTCAAAATATTCAATAGTGTTTGAGATACGTGTCGTTTTTTGAGCTGCTAAAAGTGAGTTTTTCGTTTTTTGCGATGTCGAAATTTGTTGAGCAAAGAATTTGCATTAAATTTTGTTTACGGAATCAATTTCCTGCTGCGGATACGTTGAGGATGGTACAGAAAGCCTTTGGTGATGAGGCTATGTCTAAAAAAATGTTTACAATTCCAAGCCCGTCGTGAACGTGTCAAAGACGAAGAGCGTCCAGGGCGACCATCAACCTCAACCGACGAAGCTCACCTTAAACAAATCAAAGATTTGGTGTTGAAAAATCGTCGATTAACAATTAGAGACCTTGCAGATTAAGTTGGAATATCGAAAGGCTATGATAATACCATTTTGAAGGATGTTTTGGGTCTCAAGCGCGTCAAATCTCGACTGGCACCGAAAAAATTGAATTTTTTGGGAAAAGACGTCGCGTTGAAGTATGTGAAACGATGCTTTCCGACTACCAGGGTGTCATAAAATGCATTGTAACTGACGATGAGACTTGGATCTATGCTTACAACCCCGAAACAACCGATCAATCGAGCGAATATCGTGCCAAAAGAGAGCCGAGACCAAAAAAATCGCGCCAAAGTCGCTCAAAAATCAAGGTCATGTTGACTGTTTTTTTCTATTATCGTGGTGTTGTGCATTATGAATTCCTTCCAACTGGTCAAACAGTCAACAAGGAATATTATTTCAACGTTATGCGTCGTTTGCGTAACGCTATCCGCCTAATACGGCCGGAATTGTGTGTCGCCAAAAACTCAACCCATATCGTTCCGCAACCACCGTATTTACCTGATCTGGCGCCGTGCGACTTCTGGCTGTCCACCAAGCTCAAAAGACCGCTCCGGGGACACCGTTTTTATACGATAGAGGAGATTCAAGCCGCAGCGAAGACGGAACTGAAGGCCATCCCGGAAAGTGACTACAACCAGTGTTTTGAAGTTTGGAAAATCCGTTGGCATAAGTGCATTGCATCGGGGATTGCTTTGAAAGGGATGAAATTAATTTGGAAGAATAAATAAAGAACTTTCAAGATACCTTATTTTTTGGGCACATTAGTATAATGTATATTAATTTTAATTATTTTGACAGCTCCAAGGATAAATGATGATGATGGTTACACCAAATGCAAAATCTAGCGATAAAATGTTCAAAAATATTTGCTAAATTTACAGGTACTTATATTTAACTTGCGTCTATGGTATAAGCAAACTCGGCATCATAAACATACCTAAATTATTTAATTTTACAGAATTACAACTTTGTTGTTGATATTGCAGTTGAAGCAGCCGCCTCGAAGAAATAAAAGCATTGCTGGAGCTACATATTTCAAAATTCTTCCATAGAACAGACGTTAACATTTCAAAAATAATGATGGAATTTGATGACAGCAATCGAGAACGTTAAGTAAAATTCCTTTGTTAATTAATTAATTTAAATAATTTAAGTTTAACTTGTATTAAAAATTATACTAACCGAATATTTCATAGTTGAATTGACCCGTTTCAACTCATTTTTATCTAACGGACATATTACAAAGAGTTATCCTAAAACTTCAATCATACTAGTATATCTCACATGTTAACCGATATTTTCGATTAAGATTCAACTATTAGTACTGTTTTTGTTTGACTTGGGAAATTTTTAATCATAAGTGACACACTTTAAAGGCACTTTCCGTGCAGAGTATTATTCTTACATATTAATTGATTCTTGATTTGTATACTCTCGATTTTCTATTATTTTCACACATTAACATGGCCCTCAAGACTTAATGTCTTTGGCGTACTTAGTTATTGGTTTATCGCGCTTTTAACAGTACCACTATATGGGGAGAGGGCGGGGTTATTTTCGAGTGCATTCATTTTTAGACTGTCAGAACTCCTTTTATAGTACGGTGTTTGTCCGGAAAGTAATAGGACGGATTTTCTTCCTCTGCGCCTGTATTTCGGAGCGTGCGCCCACCGACTGGATTCGACAATGTGACTCGTGTGAGCAAAGTTTTGAACTCAGATCGTCGACTAAGTATTCGTTTAATTGCTCAGATGTTAAGTTTATCAAAATCTGTGACGAGACAAAGAGGCAAGCTTCCGAGTGGCACACGCCGACGTCTCCTCGTCAAGCAGCATGCATCTCGGCTCTCAAGGCTATACCGGAGAATACCTTTCGTTACGCCCTCAATGCTTGGAATGCTTTAAAGAATTGTAATGATTGAACAAGCCCTATATTTTTGCTAGAAGAATTTGATTGTTGTAGATCAATTAGAGACCGGGGGCATGAGATCATCGATTTTTCTAAATCTTTCTGCCCACAAGTGCCTCATGCTACTAGGATCCCTTGTGCCAAATCAGAATTCTGTACATTAATTTTGTGCTTAGTTATGGTCATTTAAATGTTTTCGGTTGGCATTTTGTGATTTTTCATATCTACAACCATAAAATACATAGTAAATATCTAAATAATAGAATTTAAAGCGATACAAGTGAATACTAACATACATATATTTATCCGGAATACGACTTTATATGCACTATTCGTATATGCAATGTTTTTTTGAGGGAGTTATCGAGTGGTGACGATAATGTGTATTAATGGGACTGTCACATTGATTTTAAAGCATAATAAGAATAGTGCAACTAGTGAATTCCGTTCCGCCCTTCCGTAGTGGCAATGCATGTTCCCATTTAAGCATTTTTTTTGTTTCAATGTAGATTAACCGTTTCTACACTCCCTTACGTGAATATTTACCCGAATTGGATATTTTCCGCAGAAACGAGTTGGTTCTCTTAACGAGATAGCTCTCTTAAGAGCAGGGTTGCCAGTATATATATTTGGTAGTAATTAACTAACTAACTAACTTAAAATTACAGGGTTATTATTTATAATTAGGCAGACTTTTTTTAATAATTAAACTTTAGTTTTGATGTTTTGCATTATACAAATTTATAACTGAAAAACTAGATGTGTGCAAAATCATGTATGTATACTAGGGTGTGCCATTTTGAGGCAACCTTTTTTTTTCAACTGAAAAACAGGCTCAAAACTTTCGAAATGTGTAAAATAAAAGTCACTCAAAAGATGAGCTCTTAATATTAATATTAAGAGGTGCCTCTTTCAAATTTTCTGTTTTCCATATAAAAAACATGGAAAAAAAAATCATTTTTTTTGTGGTGGTTATTGTGCGGGGGTTTTATATGTGCACGCGATGGCTACCAGTAGGGATAGAAAACTCGATTCCGATTCTACTCGAGAATCGAGTTTTCTCGTAAAATAATCGATTTTTCGAATGTCAAGAACCGATTCTTAATCGTCTTCGACTACTGAAGATCGATTTTGAAAAATCAATTATTTAACGAGAAAAATCGATTCTCGTGTAGAATCGGAATCGAGTTTACCATCCCTGCTGGCAGCCATCGCGTGCACATATAAAACCTCCGCACAATAACCACCACAAAGAAAAATGATTTTTTTTCCATGTTATTTATATGGAAAACAGAAAATTTAAAAGAGGCACCTCTTAATATAAATATTAAGAGCTCATCTTTTGAGTCACTTTTTTTTTACACATTTCGAAAGTTTTGAGCCTGTTTTTCAGTTGAAAAAAAAGGTTGCCTCAAAATGGCACACCCTAATGTATACATTGGCAATATTGCTCAAATGTGATCAGGAGAGAACAACAACAACTACGTGGTCACTGCGGAAGGGCGGAACGGAAAAACATCAAAGCTACATTATAATTTTTAGCTAATTTAAGAATATTTGAAATATATTCAAGTATATTTTTTAAATACTATAAAATATTTAGACTGGCTACTCTGCGTTTAAGAGAGCAAAGTTCGGAAAAAATCCAATTTTGGCTAACAAGGGACTGTGGAAACGATGGTGAGTTTTAATTTACATTGAAACAACAAAAACTCTCAAATGTTGTCACTACGGAATGACGAAACGGAATTCACTAGCTGCTCTATAAAAGATGACTAACAGATGCGCAGGCAATTCTGAATATCGTTTATTTGACCGCAGATAGCATGCTGGTGACAGTGTCAACAAAAGAACCGCTGTCAGTCTCTGTATTTGATGTGTGTATTGATTATAGAACTTCGATAGAATATACATCACTCGTGGCCATGCAAAGCTTAACACCAAATTAAATTTTTATTAAGTCATTTTGATTCGTTCAGGATTTTCTTCAATTTTGTTTTTTGTTTTTATTGAGCAGAAGTAAACTAAATTACATTATCTAATTATAATTATAGTTCTCAATTTATTCGTTTAATAAGTAGAACACAAACTAGCTTAGCTGTGCTTATACGAAAGCGACCGACTTTATTGTTTTCGTGTTTCAATTAAAAAAATAAAATAAAACAATGATTTCCATTATAATGTAAATGAAATTAAATTAAAAAATTTCATTTTTGCATGGCATGTCAGTGTCTTACATTTTGAGATCATTTTGTAAAGCTCACTAACTGTCAAATAAAACAAAAAATATCATAAAAGCCAACTTTTTAGGTCCATGAACGTGCTGCGGTTTCTATAAGAATATTTTCCGTTAGGCAAAAATTAATGTGCACAATTAGAAATCACAGCCCTGTTCTTTGGTTTTGTCGCACCAGAATTATGGCGTTTTTCAAAAATAAATTTATATTTTTTATTTACTTAATTTTTACTAACTTATAAAGAACAAATAGTGTCTTAATAATAAAAATAAAAGCATTTAATATCTACTTAAATTTTATTTATTGTAATACAAGTAATGCATATTAAATTCTGCGATTTAGTTTAATCGCACACTGAAAATCATTTTTGTGTTAGGGTATGTTGTGTTTTTTAAAAGAATTTTTTGAACTCAGTGGCTATAGACTTAAGTTCTGTTAACTCCGCTCTTAAATTTTTAGCATGCTAATAAAGGATTCGAACTCAACCCTCCTGCATTTATAAAGAATAAAGCGACAAGTGTTGAAAGTCTCGAACTCATTTGGCACGGTCGTATTACTTTTGACAGCATAAATTTTGTTTGCTTTGTTTAAAACCTCACTGCAAGAACTGTGAGCATTGACATACTTACATGCTTGTGCTGTGACAATAACCGTGATGGCTTGCAACATTTGGAGAGGGTGGCTCATGAACATAGGGTACATTATTATAATTTGTCACAGAAGTGTTAGTGATGTAATCGATTTGGTGGAAAATAAATCTACATGCAGTTTTTCAAGTATGGCACCATTCAAAAAAAGTGTATTTGTATGGTTTATATATATATTATTTATTTAATATCTCCTTATACAACATAGCCCATACAAGAAAACAATACCATCAAAAATTCCCCAAAACAAATGTTTAGACATAAAAATCCACTAATTTTGTTTATAAGTATGTTGATAAAAGTTACCGATGAATAATTCCAACTAAATTAGTACCCCTAATTGATTAGTTTTCTATAATTCTCAGAAAACTAAAAAACACAAATGGGTTTTAAGTTTATCAGGATAAAGAATGTTAATGAAATCAAATTAATAAGTTTAACAAGTTTTTAAAATACGGTTATATAACTTTAAAGTCTTCAAGAGTTGAACGATTTTTATGAATCCAATCCAATTCCAATTACAGTGACAAAATAAAGTAAATATTACGATATGAACAATAAGGTAAATAAGTTTTGTTGGAAACAAACCTTAATTTAATTTTAACTTATATTTCTGTAATCCTTGTTTGTTCAATGTTTGTGCAGTTCATGGCATCTAGATTGAATTGAGGGACTTTTCATTTCCCTACTCACAATATTTTTTTATTAAATTTGTCTTGAAGTTTGTAATAACCTGCAAAGTATATGGTATATAAACGATCAGAGTGGCGAGCTGCATCAATTTAGCCATGTCCGTCTATTTGTATGCGAACTGGTACAGCAGTTGTTGAGATATTGCACATGTCCTTTTATTCCCAAGGAGCTGCTCATTTGTCGTAACCGCCGATATCGAATTACTATACCATATAGATGATGTATGGAAAGCTATTTTCTTTTATAAGATATCTATACGAATTTTGATTCTTTAATTTCAAAGTATTTCAAACCTAAATAATGGGTTGTCAAAAAAGTCTTGTGGTATTTTTATTGAATCAATTCGTGTGGCACCCATGCATCGAGCTTCTTAGTGACTCCAAGCTTCTTCAAATGGTTTATAACGGTTTGATGACTACTATGCCGGTCTCTTTAGACCAATTCAGCGATTTTATCGCAATTTTCAACGACAGGCCTTCCGGAGCGTAGCGCATCTTCGACCACCTCTACACCAGAACGAAAACGTTGAAACCATCGCTGTGCGGTGGAAATGAAAACTGTATCGGGTCCATAAACTGCACAAGTTTTATTGGCGGCTTGAGATGCATTTTTGCCTTTATCGAAGTAGTACTGTAAAATATGCCGTATTTTCTCTTTATTTTTCTCCATGTTTGCGACGCTATAATTCATGAATGACTTAAAAGAAACGACAATCAATCAAACGCGTGAAATGAGCTTTCCAAAAAAGGTATAGCATGACCTGATGCGACGAATAAAAGCGCTTTCAGCGCCAACTAGCGCAAATACCGCAAGACTTTTTTGACAATCTAATACATTATGCTTATCAATAGCAAATTAAGAAAAACCATCATCCATTATCCTTGTGGTTGTGCGTTCAAGTGCCTATTGCTATATGGGAGGAACTTGTCAATATTATTCATGATCCCTAAATAATTTACTGTTAAACTTTTTAATTCATTTGTTTAAGCATTCGAAAACACGCTTTAATATTACGAAGTGCGCAAAGACTGGGGAAATAAGCGACAAGGGTTAATCAACACTGGCAACATTTCAACCGGGAATATACGCAAATCACTCACTTGTCCTTTCTTTCATGTATAGGGAAACTGTTTGCCACACGATCTGAAGAAATAGATGCAGTCACATTGGACTCCGCAATAGAGGGTCACAGAGTAAACAGCCCTCATAGTAATAAAAGGTATAATTGTCAGAGTTTATGGTTAAAGTAAAACTCCTAAATTCTGTAAATGAAATCAGACGCCCATGAAGTAAGCGTCTTTTGCTAATAATATTTCGGTTCATATATCTATTATAACGATTTTCGAGCTTTGAATTGATTTAATGTCGTATAAATACATATGTTTGTATGTATATCAGCTAATATTCAATATTTCTTAATATAATTACTTACACATCTTTCTATAGATGTACTGAAGTATAAAGCGAAAAGTAAGTGAAATACGTCCATAAATTACCATTGCCACCATATACTACTTGTACTGATTTCCGCTATTCTAGTGGACTAAATACCGAATATACCTGTAAATAATTGAGGTATCACAATAATATGCCACTTTCTCTTAGCCCCAATATTCCAAAAATTTTTTGAGAAGTTATACAGGGTAGGCCATTTAAAGTTGACCCATTTGCCCATTTGCCAAAATTAAGGCGTCGCGGATAATTAGCTGGGTTTAGTTTTTGTGCCATTTGAATTTTATATGGAAACATCTTCAAATCTTTATGAATTATGCGTCGGAGAGTGGTGCGAGAGATGTCTAATTCCTGAGAGCGGCGATAACTCGATGTCGATGGAGTCTCCTCAATACTGGCTCGTACAGCTTCGATATTTTCATCAGAACGTCTTGTGTGTTGTCTGGATGCATGACTGGCATTACTGAGATTACCGGTGTTCACAAATTTTGCGTATAAAGACTTAATTGTGTTCTTAACTGGAGCACTTTTCACTTTATTTTTTTTTGTGAAACGCACGTTGAGTTAACACAATTGAAAAGTTATTTTGAATATAAAGCTGAACAATTTCAGCGCGTTCTTTTGGAGTGTACTGTTCCATGGTATAAATTGCCTTCGAATGACGCTTCTAACGCGGTATGACATTAGCCGATTTGTCAGCGCTGTTAAAAGTTACAGCGTTGCCAGATGGGTAAACTTTAAATGGCCTACCCTGTATATGTCCGGGGCCTATATAAATTGATATGGTTGTAATCCATCAGACCCTATAACTTTATATATTATCATATATGAGCGAACTAGACAGTTTTTGAGATATTGATCTGAAATTTTACACACATTCGGATCAGTATAGTGTATAGCTGTCATTTAAACTGATTGATCAAACTCAAGTTCCTGTATGGAACTTCGTATGGTTTTTTATTTGAAATGGTATCTTTTGCACAGATTACTGTCTAAGGCTGCAATGTTTTAAAAAGTTTTGAGGATATGCTCACCATAGCATATACATAGCTGCGATTCAAACTGATTCATCAAAACCAAAATAAAACTTTCGATATATAAAGGGTCCGTGAAAAGCACAATACATTTGACAGTTTTGGTATCTTAAAATCCTATCCCATATGTCACGTAATTTTGTTACATCATCGGATATAGAGTCAAGCAGAGCTGTAGGAATTGGACCCGGGTATTTATCCAGCTAAGAACTGGTAATTCGGCACCTCCTTCAGGACTGTTTTCTGACGCTACAACATTACAACATTAATTTAAATCTTTTCTCATATGTACTAAAGTCTTTACTGCAAACGCCCATTGTCAAATTTCACTTGTATAATTGTGAGAATATATTAGTTCCATTCGTTTAATTTAATTTTCTTGTGTAATTGGATGGACCGTCTTAGCACTTTAGATAGTTCAAAACAAAGCAGCAAAGGTAGACGCACCTATTCTCCGATTTCGTTTGTTTGCACAAAGCTTAACAAAACTTTAGTAGTTTGTAATACATGCAATAAATTCATTGTTATAGGGCGTTATCACATCCTCTTTTAGTACCACACACCTGTTTCCTGTACGCCATTCCCGCCCCTGTACTAAATGAGTTTTGTATCTTATTTGGCCCATCAGTAAGTTATAGCTATGTTTTTTTCGAAGAGCGGTATTTGTGTAATATGCTCACATCGGCTCGTCTGATTCCACCTACCTGCATTACCAACTGTTAAAAACTTAATGTCACTAGCATCTAATTAAACAAAAGTAATGATACAGAGAGCTTGAATGCAGATCAGTGCAAAAATTGGAACTTATCAGAAAGATTTTTTAAAATCTAAGGGTTTTTTAAAAATAGAGCTGATATCCTCAAGAAACTGGTACTGGTTTTTATTTAATGTAAACTTCTTGTTTCTGTATATGCTAATACAAAACGACAAATATACTTATAATATAACACGTCGGATCAAATCTGCGAATGCCCAAAGTATCCCAGGAAACGTTCCCTACCGAAAAAATTCGGAATATTGGAGAGCTAATTCTAACATTTAATATAACTGGGTGTCCATCAACCAACGCAAGATTTAAATTTGTAGCCATTTACATATGTATGTAGTAAAGTGTTAACAATCCTAAACAAAACACATATCGACAGCTGACAGTTTAGTTAAAATTGAGTCTTTATTTTTGAACAATATTTCAAAAAGAATGAGAGCTTGGTGATTACAGTTCAAAATGTATTCACAACGTGTTTCTGTTTGGTGTGAATTTTGGGATAGAGGCATAATTGAATCATACTTCTCTGAAAATGCAATTCAACCATTAGATTTCTTTTCATGAGGTTATTTACACAGGGGTCATAGCAATTGAAAAAACTTAAAACCACGCATGATTTAGCGTGATTTGAAGGATACGATTCAAATTTAGCCACATTTATACAGAATAGTCATGGAAAATTTTCGACAAACGAGTACGTATACGAGTTTTGACAATTGAGTAATGAGACTGCTTTTATTGCACGCTTTTGGTAAACCTGGGACCTTGAAATTCCCTTTCTCGTTCTCTGGCATCCCTCCCCTCTCCTTGTTTAGTCGCTTGTTTAGTTCGCTGCGTCAAGTTGAGCAGACGTGTGTTTGTAGTGCTTGTCATGAAAATGGAAAAACGAAATCAAGAGCAACGCGTCTCGTATGTATGGGAAGCCATATTCCTATGTATGTAATTTAATATGCAATACAAAAATTAAAATCGAAAGTTTAAAAACTGTGTTTTCTATTTAATTCTAATTCTGCTCTTACATACATACATATATCTTTGCTAAACACTTAGTAGAGCCTCTCTTCCGATTTATGATGTAAATGCAAAAAATAATCGGGCTTCAATTAAAATAGCAAAAGTGTGTTTAACTGATGGTTTATGGATTCTGGGAATAAAATGATTGTATTTCTATGTTCCATGCACAGCACTTTCAGCCACATGTTCCAAAATTTGCATTCAACATTTTTTTTTGTGCGAAAAATTTTTTTATGTTCTTTAAGGCAAACTATTGGACTGGTATTTTTTTTTTTTTTTTGTTTCGACTCAATATAAAAAAATCAACTTTTGAAAAAAGTAAATTTGCGTATACAAAGAAAAGTATGTCAATATGAATAGTCCGCCAAATACGTTTAATTTATTCGAATTTACAAAAGGTACTTTTTTTTAAACAAATAATGGAACTAAATATACCCATTATAAAGGGTGTGAATAAGTTGCACATGAGAATTAAATGATTTCTGATTAACTTTTCAATAGATATTAATTAACAATAACTCGGCCTTTGCTTTGGACATGAACCAATCTCATAATTCTTGATTAAGTTTACTAGCTGTTGAACTGAATCTCTATTTTTCAATGATTTTTGTGGTTATCTGCACTATCCAGAATATCAACAAAACTTAGGTCCTAATGTGGTTTCCAAAAATTTGATGTAAATTTGAAGAATAAAATGTAAATGTTTTTCAATTATCATTCAAACTTGTATTTCTCACGGGCAGACCAAAATCAAGGATATACATATATACGCAATATGCGCATATGTCGTGCTTCTATCAAACATAATTTTTTGGCAACCCCATAGTCATCTGTCTAGTAAACGATCACTTCACCAGCATCCATTAAGTGATAGCATCACTAACTGAATTACGAAACAAGTCAGATGGAAGTAATACAATTTTTATGGTCATATTGAAGCAACGAACTTTTTTAAATTAAAAATTTTAAAATTGAATTTATTATAAGCACAAATTGATTTTGCTTTAAGAGGCACTCTCATGACAATTCCGTATTCTGTTATGTAACATATGCATACGCTCGCATATACAATTGGTACACTAAAAACGCACCACCAATTTTGTAGACTTTAGCTATATGACTGTAATTTTTAGAAAAATTCTGATAAATCTAGTAGACACTAAAAAATTAATTATTTCCAATGAAATGGGAATGGTTTGAACACTTTTCATTTATAGTCTTGTTTTGGTTGTGTACTTGAAAAGTTTAAAAAATTAAGGGGAGAGCAAGAAGTCCCAAATTGGCATAAAATGAAGAAAAGTGATCTTCTTGGCAAATAGTAGCTAGAACTGGTTGTAGACACTCAACTATTGTTCGTCTTTTACATAAAAAGGGATCAGATCGTCTTTGAAAGTCAACTTACTGCGACAGATAAGTTTAAGCGACCGCTTTTAAAAGTGCACTTTCATCAAGTGGATTTAAGTTTTACGACCATACGCCGAAGGATAAAAAATTCAGGTTTATATGGAAGATGTCCTGCCAAAAAGCTACTATTGACACAAAAAATGTAGTCTGCACACCTTTACTGGTTTAAAAATGATGAAAGCAAATTTAAATTGCTAAGCTCCCAAAATTCGCTTTACATGCGCCATTGATATAGTGAGAGGTTCCAGTATAATTGTGTAGTAAAGAAAATTAAATTTCCTCAAAGACAAATAATTTGATGCGGCTTTTCATACCATATTTTGTGATCACTATGCCTTGTTAGTGGAATAATGAATGCACAAAAATATGCGACAGTGGTCAAAAAATTTTAAATTTTTAGTACTCGCAATTGAAGAGCATTACCCTCATAAGGATCGTCTAATTCTCCAGGATGACTCAGCGCCATGCTATCGTGAAAAATGGCTAAGTTTTGACTGGGAACAAATCATGTACAAAACATTTATACAACATTTTTGTATAATATCCCATTCAGCTCGAATTTTTATTTTTAGTTTGCCATTACATTTAAGGATCTTTAAGATTTAAGGATTCAACGCTTAGATTGGCCAGGAAACTCCCCCGATTTAAGCTCTATTGAGCTTATGGCACATAATGAAGAGTGAAGCTGTTAAACAAAAGTCAATTAATAAAGATTTTAAAACTGCTTAGGTATGGTTCCGTTGTAGGGAAGTCAATTCAGACCCTAGTGTCTTCCATGCCTTCAAAAATTAAGGTAGTTATTGAGGCTAAAGGAGGGAGGAATCTACCGCTAGTGGCGAAAATTACTTAGTCGTTTTAAATTAACTTCACATTGTTTTATTTTAAATCATGAATTGTAACTTTTTTTTGAATTTATTAGCTGTCCCTTACAAAAACCGTTTTCGAGAAAAAATTTTGTGAACAACTATACTTCATACTATGTAGTCAAACAAATAAAAGTTGCCTTAATATTCTATCTTTTAAACAAATTGCTCACGTGATCTTGTTTCAATTATTTTTGGTGGTGCATTTTTATTGAACGCAAGTATATGTACAATAAGGAACGCGACTGATTTGGATCACAACATACATTAATTTTGAGGGAGTTAACACAAAATTTGCCATTCGTTGAGGCGTTAACAAGTATTTTAAGAACCAGCTCCTCCAGTGGAAAGTAATTTGTTATGTACCGAAAAAATCGAAAGACCTACCTACGATTAAGAACTTGAATGTTTTATATATGCACATAACTATATGTATGTAAAAATTTCTGCACATAAAATTATCATGAAAAAATTAGTAAAAGTTTGTTCACAACTTTAAAATTCCTAATTTATTCTTTAAAATCTATGTCATCCCCCTCAAAGTAATCCCCATTCACCCCAAAACACTTGTATCAACGTTTTTCCAATCCTCGAAACAATTGTTAAAGTCAATTTTCGGAATAGCTTTCAATGCGCGTAGCGCTTCACTTTTATGTTTTCAATTGACTCCATGGAGCGGTCGTTTGAGTTTGCTGAATAGCCAGAAGTTACACGGAGCTAAATCAGGCGAATACAGTGTTTGAGGCATGATATTAGTTGAAAATTTAGCGAAAAACTCAAGAAGAATCAATACAGTATACTTATATTGTCGTGGTGCAAAAACCAAGAGTTGTCGGCCCATAATCCCGGTCTCTTTTTACGAATAGCTTCACTCAAATTACGCATAACACTCATATACTACTCTTTGTTACCGGTCAGAAGGAATCCGAAATTATCTTGATTTTTGACCTGCTCTGATGTGGTTTTTTCGGTTTCGACTCACCTTTGTCACGATATTCGGCCGATTGGTTGTCTGTTTTCGACTCGTAAGCATAGATCCAAGACTCATTGCTAGTAATAATGCGTTTAACAATGTCCTAGTAGTAAGAAATTATTTTTTCACAGACGTTAACGCGACCGAGTTTTTCCAAAAATTGAGTGCTTTTGGAACTAATTCTATCACTTTTCTCATTCTCAAATGAGCTTTGAATGTGGTTTTCACTGCTCCTTCCGATTTTTAAGCACCAATTCCTTTATTGTATCGACTTGTTGACTATCAGTTGACGTTGATGACCGTGATGGAAGTGGTTCGTTGTCAACGTGTTCAAAACCCTCTTTGAATAAATTGTACTAATCAAAAACGGGAGGATGGGGTCATGTGTAGAAGTTCACGCAAGTGAGGAAAGTTCTCTGATCGCCATTCACTTGGGAGTGGCCAGAAACGATTCTTTTACATATGACTCAAGCAGCTCACGACTTCCGGTCTTTGACCAAGTATCCTCTGGGTAGCCTAAGAACATCCGTTTGAAGGCGAGCTAAAGTGAGAAGGCGAAACACCCCTGCATAGGGTTGTGCGCTGGGTTTGGGACCCGCCACGTAAAAAAAACACCTCCAATGAAAACCAACAATCAGCCTCGGATGAGAGCCCCCCCTTTTGATGACGACCATGGCAAACGAAATAAGGACTATGATTTGAGGGCATGCACCTGGAATGTCCGGTCCCTTAATTGGGAAGGTGCCGCTGCCCAGCTGGTAGATGTCCTCGTAAAGATAAAGGCTGACATCACCGCCGTCCAAGAAATGCGATGGACGGGACAAGGACAGAGACGAGTAGGTCCTTGTGACATTTACTACAGTGGCCATATAAAGGAGCGCAAGTTTGGTGTTGGATTCGTGGTGGGAGAGAGACTCCGTCGCCGAGTACTATCATTCACTCCGGAGAATGAACGTCTAGCCACAATCCGCATCAAAGGGAGGTTCTTCAACATATCGCTGATTTGCGCCCACGCCCCGACGGAAGAGAAGGACGATGTGACCAAAGATGCCTTTTATGAGTGCTTGGAGCGCACTTATGAGAGATACCCCGCCACGATATCAAAATCGTGCTTGGCGACTTCAATGCCAGGGTGGGCAAAGAAGGTATCTTTGGCACTACGGTCGGTAAATTCAGCCTCCACGCGGAAACATCCCCAAATGGGCTGAGGCTGATCGACTTCGCCGGGGCCCGAAATATGGTTATCTGTAGCACTAGATTCCAGCATAAGAAGATACATCAAGCTACCTGGCTGTCTCCAGATCGAATAACCACCAACCAGATCGATCATGTTGTGATAGACGGAAGACACGTCTCCAGTGTTTTAGATGTGCGTGCGCTCCGAGGTCCTAACATCGACTCGGACCACTATATTGTTGCAGCCAAAATACGCACCCGCCTCTGTGCAGCAAAAAACGCACGCCAACAAACACAAGGATGGTTCGACGTCGAGAAGCTGCAATCACAACAGACAGCCGAACGTTTTTCTACTCGGCTTGCACTCCTGCTCTCTGAGAGCACTCGTCAACAACTCGGTATAAGGGAACTGTGGGACGGCATTTCAAACTCCTTACGTACAGCTGCAACCGAAACCATTGGTTTTCGGAAAGTGCAGAAGAACAGCTGGTACGACGAGGAGTGCCGTGTCGCAGCGGAGAGAAAACAGGCTGCCTACCTCGCAACGTTACGATCGACCACAACACGTGCGGGATGGGATAGATACCGAGAGTTGAAGAGGGAAGCGAGACGCATTTGTAGACAGAAAAAGAAAGAGGCCGAAATGCGTGAGTACGAAGAGCTTGATAAGCTGGCCGAAAGGGGTAATGCTCGAAAATTCTACGAAAAGATGCGGCGGCTTACAGAAGGTTTCAAGACCGGAGCATACTCTTGTAGAACCCCCAAAGGTGATCTAGTTACCGATGCCCAGAGCATACTTAAATTATGGAGGGAACACTTCTCCAGCCTGCTGAATGGCAGTGAACGCACAACACCAGGAGAAAGCGAATCCGATACCCCAATCGATGACGATGGAGCAGACGTTCCATTGCCCGACCATGAAGAAGTTCGAATAGCAATTGCCCGCCTGAAAAACAACAAAGCGGCAGGGGCCGATGGATTGCCGGCCGAGCTATTCAAACACGGCGGCGAAGAGCTGATAAGGAGCATGCATCAGCTTCTTTGCAAAATATGGTCGGACGAAAGTATGCCCAACGATTGGAATTTAAGTGTGCTATGCCCAATCCACAAAAAAGGAGACCCCACAATCTGCGCCAACTACCGTGGGATTAGCCTCCTCAATATCGCATATAAGGTTCTGTCGAGCGTATTGTGTGAAAGATTAAAGCCCACCGTCAACAAACTGATTGGACCTTATCAGTGTGGCTTTAGACCTGGTAAATCAACAACCGACCAGATATTCACGATACGCCAAATCTTGGAAAAGACCCGTGAAAGGAGAATCGACACACACCACCTCTTCGTCGATTTCAAAGCTGCTTTCGACAGCACGAAAAGGAGCTGCCTTTATGCCGCGGTGTCTGAATTTGGTATCCCCGCAAAACTAATACGGCTGTGTAAACTGACGTTGAGCAACACAAAAAGCTCCGTCAGAATCGGGAAGGACCTCTCCGAGCCGTTCGATACCAAACGAGGTTTCAGACAAGGCGATTCGCTATCGTGCGACTTTTTCAACCTGCTTCTGGAGAAAATAGTTCGAGCTGCAGAACTTAACAGAGAAGGTACCATCTTTTATAAGAGTGTACAACTGCTGGCGTATGCCGATGATATTGATATCATCGGCCTCAACACCCGCGCCGTTAGTTCTGCTTTCTCCAGACTGGACAAGGAAGCAAAAGAAATGGGTCTGGCAGTGAACGACGGCAAGACGAAATTTCTCCTGTCATCAAACAAACAGTCGTCGCACTCGCGACTTGGCACTCACGTCACTGTTGACAGTCATAACTTTGAAGTTGTAGATAATTTCGTCTATCTTGGAACCAGCGTAAACACCACCAACAATGTCAGCCTAGAAATCCAACGCAGGATAACTCTTGCCAACAGGTGCTACTTCGGACTAAGTAGGCAATTGAGAAGCAAAGTCCTCTCTCGACAAACAAAAACCAAACTCTATAAGTCTCTCATAATTCCCGTCCTCCTATATGGTGCAGAGGCTTGGACGATGACAACAACCGATGAGTTGACGTTGCGAGTTTTCGAGAGAAAGGTTCTGCGAAAGATTTATGGTCCTTTGCGCGTTGGCCACGGCGAATATCGCATTCGATGGAACGATGAGCTGTACGAGATATACGACGACATTGACATAGTTCAGCGAATTAAAAGACAGCGGCTACGCTGGCTAGGTCATGTTGTCCGGATGGATGAAAACACTCCAGCTCTGAAAGTATTCGACGCAGTACCCGCCGCGGGAAGCAGAGGAAGAGGAAGACCTCCACTCCGTTGGAAGGACCAAGTAGAGAAGGACCTGGCCTCGCTTGGAATATCCAATTGGCGCCACGTAGCGAAGAGAAGAAACGACTGGCGCGCTGTTGTTGACTCGGCTATAATCGCGTAAGCGGTGTCTACGCCAGTAAAGAAGAAGAAGAATCAAAAACGGCACCAGAAATTTGATTATACATACAAAATTTTATGGAACATCTTTGTTGAACAATTTTACTCATCGTAAAAATCACAGAATGCAATTTATGTACTTCAGAAAGACAAGCGTATACTATCAGTAATGATTGCTTTGATGCGACATTTGGCACAGATGTCAATAATAGTAAAAATAAACAAAATATTTCGCGCGAAATTTAAATTAAGAAGTCTTACTATTTTTTGCTCATAGTAGCATAGTATGTAATAGGGGTCCACCGAACTAAGTGTTAAAATATGTCTCAGATATGAAAAACCCCAATATCAAATATCTAAGTGGATGATGATCAACATCTTTGCAATGTTCATGTGAAGCTTGAATTACCCAATTATTTGTAAAAATGAGTGAAAAAGTGTTTTAAACTTCGTTTTTGTATGATATCATTTTGCTTTCCAGTCTCTATATAGAATATTAAAAAGTAAATATACCCAATTGGACGGCAGGACGTGGAGATCAAAGAAGAGCTCTAAGAAGAAAGCCCCCAAATCTTACCAATATAAACTTAAGGAAACGTACAACAAATTGTATCGTGCTAAGTTGAAGCTTTGAAATTGTACAAAAATCCGTAAATTTACGCATCCATGCACAATTATGCATTGAATTGGAAAAGAAATAGGGAAAAACACTTGATGCAACTTCGAGCGCATACTCTAGCCTTCTGCCAACACTAGAAACTATGTTATGAGTCGGCAATAACTTTTGAAGCGTTTGCTGCTATGTATTTATGTTGATAAAGGCATAGTACTCGTATGTAAGAGTTTGGCTGGCAGACAGTCGACAAAAATGGTATCCGAAGCAAATAATGTGTAGAGTGAGAGGAAAAGAACAAGTGTACAAATTAAATTATATTCATTTTTTAAATTGAGGTTACTTGTTCTAATTCAAAATGCAGACTATTTTCAACATTAAAGAACTTTTTCAACTCCATAATTTAAATTAACAA